>JAJONQ010013571.1:0-49999 GCA_036250385.1 Solanum microdontum
ATACATAGAATAAGATAACGAGTCAAAAAAAAAACCTAGAAGTGCAAACCTCGCATCCTAATCACAAAAGGATCGTACTATGAAAGTAAATTAAACAAATAAGGGATTGCCAATATAAGGACAAGTCTAAGACGCACACCTAAAAAATTATTAGTACAGCACAAAAACATAGGCACATAATCAAACATTAACCTAATCGGACCCCCATAAGCCCAAAAGGTACAAAATAACAAACATAATCCAACCAACCCCCATAAGATTGTCAAGTGCAAAAAGTAACCAATTATAAAGGTAATGCATATAAATGAAGGTAATGTATTAAAACACCATAATACCATCTGTAACCAATCATATGCACCTACCTACTATCATTACAGTAAGGTAGGACCCATGCATCTCATTCTCCATGTTCAATGTGGCACATGGCTAGATGAACCCATAGGGGACTCGAGAAGTTTATATACACTGCTTAGTCCTAATCTAAGATTTCCAAATATAATAATATCGATTACGGTATCAGATCTTCTCCATCATGGTACCAGAGGCACAACTAGCCAAACTAACGTAGGAAAGTGAGACAACACGGCAATTAATCAAGTAAAAATTTAGCACATCCTACATAACTCTAAAATTTCAAAGTAGAAAATGAGCATATCCTTGACGCCACATTTAACTCAAAAATGTGTTTATCAAAGTCAATCAAGTGGTACGACTACAATTGAAACCAGCTTAAAAAGCAAATATGTAAAAATAGTCTTTCTCCAAATGAAATTTCAAATCCAATTCCTGAGCCTAGATCATACCATAAAACATGAGAACCATGAATATCCAATGCAATCATTGAATCACCAGCATTCTAACAAGAACAAAACAAAACCAGAATCATGACTAATACAACCATATTTTCAAGGTAGAGATAATTCACCTCAAGTCTAATTGGTCATCAACAACAGCCTCAAGCCTAGTAGTATACCAATATGATCAATAAAAGAAAACATGCTCACCGCTATTCTAGTAGTGAATGAATCAAAAAAATTCAAATGTCAACAAAGGGAGAATAACTTAAGGATCGACACCTTACCCCAAACATACCCCTTCAGCTCATAACCAAGCAGATCTAATGACAACCTATGACTACATTAAGCCACTAAGGTCTCAAGGACTATTGGTGAGCAAACCAAAACAATCCTCACATAGAGTTGACATAGATACATGGGCGATACAATGTACTCTAGGGCATCTAGGGCTCAACCTAGCCTAAGACCTTAAGTATCAACCCTAAACAAAATAGAATAATTATACAAACCATACCGTAAGAAAGCCTACTAGAGTAATCTAAGGATCCAACCACCCAATATAGGCTAAATGTTCCAACGAGAATCAAAGAAATAACTGAGGCAATTCTAAAGCCCGACAAGCATAATTCTATTTCACATGCAACTCATACTAATCATTAATGATAGATCTCAATTAAATGAAAGTAGACTATAGCCTAACAAGAATAAGATTTTGCATGCTCTAAATCCACTCCATAAGAGCTTTTTCTTCCTGAAACACTTATTATCACTGCCTTAATATCATAATATCAATCACAACATCAATACATACATTTAGAGTAAAAATTAGCTACAATTAGAGATGGATGAAAAATCAAGTAAATATATAAATGTGGGACATGTGTTGAAATCCTGAAATTGATTTTGTCAAAAAGTCCTAAATAGATCAATGAGCTTGTCCCTCGAAAATGGGCACAATCAGAGCTCGAAACGGGCTAAAATAACCCATTCAAGATTATTCATAAAAAATCACCATTATTGAGGCAAGAAACGTCATCCGAATGAGAAATTACCTTTAAATCAAGTTCCCCCACACTGGTTGGATAACCCCAACACAAAGCTCCGTTAATTTCTCACAAGAAGCTACTGAAATTAACTCAATCAGAGCTCTATAGCTCAAGAAACCGTGTTTTGAATAATGAGCTTCTAAGCTTGAATTCAAGATTTATAACTCAGCCATCTCGTCGATGAAATAAATTTTCTATCTCTAAAAGCCTATTTTTTCTTCTTCACTAGAAAAAATATATTTTTCTATTTTTTGAAGTCTTTGAATAGACCCTTGAGACTTATTCGTTATCCCATTAAAAGAAACGTGATATGTTAACCCACTAAATTCGACATTTTTTACTCAATGGAATCGTTAGATATCCAAAAAAGAATTTTATGATAAATTACCCTCTCAGGATCCCTTTAGGCCTTAAAATCAGCTTTTTGCCTAAGCACCCAAATTACAACCTAAGGTGTTGAGATTCTAGCAAAAACCTCCACCAATGAAAACTCGATATTCTGGAGCTAACAGATCAATCAGAATCGCATTGCGTGGTGGTTTACTTAATCGTTTGACTGGAATCAACTATTCAAACTTTAGAAGCTCCAACTTACGAAAAGTTGCATAAATATCAAATGAAAGATTAGGTGACCTCCCAAGTCATAAATGACCTGAGGTAATTAGAGTAAAGCCCTAACACAAAAAATATTTGAAAACGGAGGAAAGGACCTATAGGGTCATGACACTTCTACGCTATCCACTCCCCAAACATAAAAACACATGCTATAAGAAAAGGAAAAGCTAGGGTTTCAAGTTTTTTCAATGAAATTCTTCTTATAAATCTCAATGTTTCAGGTATGTAAGGCTTCCATAAAAGTATTTTTATTCTCAAGACTTTCACAATATTGTTAGATGCAAAGCTAGGGTTGTTATGAAATTATGATATTTGTTCATTAGTTTATGTTTCCGTTTCTTTACTTTGGTTTTAAAACCTTGCTATATGAATTTATCATGATTTTTATTATTAGTTTGACATTTATGATTTGTAAGCATGAAAACTTGCATGATATAAATTTCAACCTAAGGAATGAAAAAATAATCCATAAAGATTAAGGAGAAGAGAAAGAACTTGACATGGAATGGACCGTGGAACCGTCTATACAATCGAACTTTAGAACTCGAGCAACAAGGCTTCTAGATAAACTTGTACAAGTCGTACTTTGTTCTATGAGCCACAAATTGGTCCGTAGAGTTGAACTATTGAAACTTAGGATTTTCCTATTGTCTCCTGTGGACCCTTTTTATGGTCCATGTAGGGCATCCGTAGATGACTTATGAAAGTTTCTAATCAGGGGATTTTTATTCATTGCCCATGCTTTTAATTTATATACTATATTGTTTTGACCTATTCTAAATCGGAATAAAGGATTGTTAACAACCCTAACCCTTTAATTCTCATAACTCACCTAAAATCATTTTCCCCCTTTTCAAGTCTTCTCCCTCAAGCAAACTAGTGTTCCAAGATTGAAGCCTCTATGAAAGAATTCAATCAAGGTTTCTATCTTAGGTATGTGGAAACTTAATCAATGGGTCGCTTTTCAACAATCGAGTCCTAAAGAAACCTCAAATTATTAAATTATGAACATATGTTATTTTCGGAGGACTATTTAGCACAGAGATAACAAGAAAACCATGTCCCAAAATTGCATGCCACTGTAAGATTATTTTTCACCTCTTTGAAGGTTGATGACTTAGCCTTGAGAGGATTAGATTAGTGGACCCACATAGATATGATATGGCCCTACAGTCTGGAAAGGTATAGGGTATCCATCCCAACTAGGTTAGATGTTAAACATCATGAACTCACATGGTTTATGTCAGTTATAAGAAAACTTACCATTTTATGCACCTTTTAATGATATGCTCTTATTTGATTCACTTTAAGTATGTTGGTTCCAACTATGATTATGTAGGGCCACTGAAATGTACTCACAAGAACATATAAAAGTCAAACTAAGAGACATAGAATATGCCCTAATTTCAAGGCTTATCAACACTCTGAACATAATGTCATGACCCGAGCCTACACCCTGGACATGGCCGATATTTAATAACCATTGTTGCTCTCCAAGAGAACCCTCATCCTGGCTGGCTGTAAGTTGAAGACTAACTCAAGCATACAAAATCTTAAAACTAAATTAATTTCAATAAATTCCAATACTCAACCTCTTTAAAAGAATTTACACTACTCAAACTAAAAGTAAATGCATAAACTCCTCAACTGTGTCTATCTATGAAGCCTCTACTATTACAGAAGGATATCGGGACAATACCCACGCTATCTCAAAACTACTAACTGTAAGATAAAGGTGAAGTCCTCTGGATTATAAGATGGCTCACCAAAGCTGACTGGAATATTACATGACCTCAACGAAATGCCAATTGATAATCCTGAATACCTATATATGCATCATGAAATGATGCAGGCCAAATGGCTCAGTACTATCATGGCCTAGGGTATCCCCTAGATGTAACATGGCGTATAGAACCCCGAAGAACTCCATACAAGCCACTTAGCATATCATAACGTAAAGTAATATAACAATAAAGAGTAAAATAACATTTAAGTCCAAAATATTTTTTTAAGAAAAGCGAAAGTCTAACTCATGTCTCAACATAACCATCTATTACAATAGAATGAAAGTGGGCCTAGCGCATACATCATGTTCAAAAAGGAAATACGAAAGAGAAACTACAATAAGGAAAGTTCATCCTCAAACCTTGAGGACTCACCAAGCTTGGGATAATCAAATTCCAAGCTCTAGCCACTAAAATGGGAACGATGTCTGGCGGACACTACATTAGGGAAAAATGTAGGAAAGAGTATGTGTTAGTACAAAAATGCACTAAGTATGATAGCTATGCATAAAAGCATTTTACTTATGCAAAAAAGGATATTTCATTTTAAAACATGCAA
Organism: Solanum microdontum; assembly: GCA_036250385.1. NCBI lineage: Eukaryota > Viridiplantae > Streptophyta > Magnoliopsida > Solanales > Solanaceae > Solanum > Solanum microdontum. The sequence continues at coordinate 4,802 of JAJONQ010013571.1, forward strand.
TTTACAAAGTTTAAACATCATCATAGAAATAGTTGGCAAACATACGTCATACCATCATAGTCAATACAAGCTAGAATCATCCTTAAAGCCATTGAACACATATGAGATACTTCTTTAAGTAACCTTAGTTCATTAATCATCTTGTTGTGGGAAAATTATCCTTAACCGACATAGAGACCATGTGAGCTATATTATGATCCCCAGTGTCTTCCACACCAAAAAGGGTTGTTCTACATAACTAAGGTAGAACCATGAACTTCTAGCTTAAGTGAATGCACTAGCTAATCAACCTATGGAGACACATAGTTATGGGATAAGGAGATTGCTACTAGAAACCCAACCTCTACTAACAGGAGAGATTCCATCTCATGAGAATTCTTCTAGAAACCCGACCTTTACTAACGAAAGTGCTTCCATCTCAATGTCAATATCCACTCAGTGGTAAGAATTATTCCCACATAATAGTATTTTGTTACTTATTCTCATTATTCATGGAAGACATGTCATCTTGTCAATCCAAGCTAGTTCATTAGGATAGCTCTTATTCATTGATCCAATTAGGTGAGAATAGCCTTTCAACTTAAAAGTCCTTTCTATGTGAGAAAACCATTCATATCATGCTAGTATGTGTTTATGAGAATAGCATTTCACATCACAACATAAAACATCATCATTTGGCACTTTACTCTCAAAGCACCCTTAACATTTACATAGTTTCCATAAGATCGTGCAAAAAATCATACTTTGCCCTTTCAAGGATCAAAGCATACTCTTAATCACCAAATCTAGAATTCAAGCATTAGATAGGGATTTTATCATAGATTTATGTAATGCTATTACTTCATGCTTTCATAAAACTGCTCTTTCATAATCAACAACCTACATTATGAGATCACAATTTTAAAAACATGGGATAAAAGCATTGTAAATCATCAATTCATGCATATTTAACATAATTAAATCATTAAGACCAATAATCAAAAGAGCACATGGTGTATGAAGAAAACCCTAGCTAATTGGGGAATTCTACCATTTGAAATAGAGAAATTTGGGGACTCCATGAATGAAAGAGATTCACGGATGACAACTACCATACCTTAAATCCAAATGCTAGCCTTCAATTGAGAAATTGAACCCTTAGCTTGAAACCCTAGGTGAAATCTTCTTCTTCTTCTTCTTAAAGTGTTCTAGAGAGAGTATATTTTGGAGGAGATTTGATTTCTTTTGGGGAATTTGGAAGAATGAATTAATTGGGGAGAATTTGGAGGTAAAGAGTCTTATATAGGGGTTCTAAATGTAGGCAAAATGACATAGTATAGGAATTAATTATTTAAGAAAAGACCCAACTACCCCTGAAACTTAACTGCCAGTCCTAATCCACGACTCACCACCGACGGAGCGTGGGTGGACCTAGGGTCCATCCTGCACGTCCGTGGTTGGGTGGTCTGGGACTTTATTTTGGGGTTTTTCGAACCACAGCCCTTGGAAAACTTTTTGGGTGGCCAACCGATGAACCCCACCTACGGTCCGTGGGTCCACCTACGACCATCTGTGGTCCTTGTGGGTGGCACCTATTGACCCTGAATTTTTGGTTCATTACCCTTTTTTGGATACGAGGTGTTACAATATCTCATGCTTGGGATCATTCATCCTCGAATGAGATTTAAACTAGTTGTAAAGGAGTAGGAGAGGAACTAACAACCTAACCTAACAACACAATGCATGTAACCAAGGAGGAACTATCGACTCTAAGTTAGGATGTTCTCAAAACATCACATAGGGAATGAATCTAACTCTAACATCCCATTATGCATGCAAGTTCATCAAAATGGACAAAATTAAGTTGAAAAGATATACTCTAAACTTATCATACTCAAATGCATCAAAAGGAAGTAGGAACTACATTTAGCAACCCAATATGCATGGAAATTTTAGAGATGAGGATATCGGGACATCATATCTGCCTCGACCTCCCAAGTAGCATCCTCAACTAAATGATTCCTCCATAACACCTTTACGGAATAAACTTCCTTGTTTATCAAATTTTTGACTTGCCGGTCTAAAACCTCAACCGAAACCTCTTCGTACGAAAGATTCTCTTTAACTTCTAAACCTTCTAACAACACTATGGATGTTAGATCCCCAACACATTTTTTCAATATACAGACATGGAAAACTGGATGCACCGATTCCAACTCATTTGGGAAATCAAGCTCATATGCAACCTTACCAACATGCCTCAAAATCTCATATAGGCCTACAAAATAGGGACTAAATTTCCCTTTCTTACCGAGCCTCATTAAACCCTTCATCGGTGATATTTTCAAGTAAACCCAATCATCAACCTAACATTCAAGATCCCTCCTTGTAACATCGGCATTAGACTTTTGCTGACTTTGGCCAGTTCTCAACCTCTCTCTAATATGCCGAATCTTTTCTATGGCCTCATGTACCAATTTTGGACCTATGAGAGAAACTTCACCCATATTAAACCTTCATATAGGAGTCTACACCTCCTACCATAAAGATCCTCAAATGGAGCCATATCGATAATTGAGTGATAACTGTTATTATAAGAAAACCGAATTAAGGGAAAATGGTCATCCTAATTACCTTTAAAATCAATCACACAAACCATCAACATGTCTTCCAAAGTCTGAATAGTACGCTCCGCTTGCCCATCGGTGTTGGGATGAAAATTCGTGCTAAACTTAACTTTTGTACCAAGAACCTTTTTGAATAACTTCCAAAACTGGGAAGTGAATTGGGTATCTCGATCGGAAATTATTTACAAGGGCATTCTATGTAACCTTACCATCTTCCTCAAGTACAACTTAGCATAATCTTCCGCTGAATAGGAAACCTTCACGAGAATGAAATGAGCAGATTTAGTCATCCGATTCATTATTACCCAAATCGAGTCATGTTGTCGTCGAGTACGTGGCAACCCTACAATAAAGTCCATATTTATATCTTTCCATTTCCAAGTAAGAATACCAATGTCTTTGGATAGGTCTTCTGGTCTTTGATGCTCAACCTTCACTTGTTGACAATTGGGACACTTAGCCACAAATCCCGCAATATCCTTCTTTATCACATTCAACCAATACATCCCCTGCAAATGATGGTACATCTTGGTGGCTCCCGGGTGAATAGAATACCAAGAACCAAGATCTTTTGCCAAGATTTGTTCCCTCAAGTCATCAACATTTGGAACACAGAACCGACCTTGTTATCTAAGTACCCCATCTCCCCCTTGGCAGAAAGCCTCAATGGACTTTTTAAATACTGCCTCTTTCAATTCCACTAAAATTGGATCAAGACTTTGCTTGACCTTCACATCCGTTACAAAAGACGATTTGGAGCCATTATGAACCATAACACCACTCTTGGTGGAATCCACTAGTTGAACAACAAATCGAGCCAACCTATGAACATCTCGAACCAACACCTTCTTTTCATCCTCAACATGAGCAACACTACCCATTAATAGTCATCTAAGAGCATCCACTACCACATTTTCTTTACCGGGGTGATAAAGGACACATATGTCATAATCCTTCAATGATTCTAGCGGCCTTATGTGGCAAAGATTCAAGTCCTTTTGACAAAACACATATTGCAAGCTCTTATGATCGGTGAAAACATCAACATGGACCCTATAAAAATAATGCCTCTATATCTTTGAGGCAAAAACAACCTCCATTAATTTAAGGTCGTGGGTGGGATAATTCTTCTCATGGATGTTAATTTTCCTTGAAGCATAGGCAATTACTTTACCATTTTGCATAAGCACACATCCCGACCCAAATCTAGAGGCATGACAATACACCACAAAGCCATTCGTACCATCCGGTAAGGTCAACACCGGATCTTAAGTAAGTCTATCTTTCAACTCTTGAAAACTTTTCTCACAAGCCTTTGACGATATAAATTTCACCTTCTTTTGAGTCAAAGTCGTCAAAGAAGAAGCAATGGAGGAAAACCACTAAACAAACCTTCTATAGTAACTGGCCAAACCCAAGAAGCTTCTAATATCCGAAGGAGATAGAGGTCTAGGCTAACTCTTGACCACATACGCATTGATAGGATCTACCTCAATACCATTACTACAGACAATATAAAAGCTACGGACCTTTGCAAAAAGTTGTGGGTCCTTTAGAATTTGCAACACGATCCTCAAATGATCAATATGTTTTTCCTCACTTCCCGAATAGATCAAAATATCATCAATAAACACAATTACGAATATATTAAGGTATTGTCTAAACACCCTATTCATCAAATCCATAAACGCTGCTGGAGCATTAGTTAACCGAAACGACATTACCAAAAACTCATAATGAGCATACTGAGTTCAAAAAGATGCCTTCGAAATATAACTAACATTCACCCTTAATTGGTGGTAACCCAAACAATGATCTATCTTAGAGAAATAGCTTGCCCCTTAAAGTTGATCAACCAAATCATCTATTATTGGGAGAGGATATTTGTTCTTAATGGTCACTTTGTTCAGTTGTTGATAATCAATGCACATACGGAGGGAACCATCTTTCTTCCTTATGAACAAAACTGGAGCACCCCATGTAGAGATTCTCGGCCGAATGAAACCCTTATCCAACAAATCCTTTAATTGATTTTTCAACTCTTTAAGTTCCACTGGAGCCATTCTATAAGGAGGAATAAATATTGGTTACGTATCTAGGAGATGGTCAATACCAAAGTCTATTTCCCGTTCGCGAGGAATATAAGGTAACTCATTGGGGAAAAAATCCAGAAACTCATTAACTATGGAGATTGACTGAAGAGTAGATATTTCGGAATCTACACCTTCACCCGAACTAAATGGTAAATGCAACCTTTAGAGATCATACTTCTTGCTTTGAGACAACAGACACATTGACCCTTAGGAATATAATTTCCCTCATCCCACTCAAAGATAGTATCATTTGGAAACTGAAATTTGACCACTTGAGTCCTAAAATCTATGGAAACATAACAAGAATGCAACTAATCCATCCCAAGAATGACATCAAAGTCTAACATGTCAAGTCCTACCAAGTCTGCATGAGTAACCATATGGGATAAGGAAATGGGACACTTTCTGTAGACCCTCAAAGCCATCACAGAATCACCAATATGAGTAGAGATAGAAAAGGGTTCTAACAATATATCGGGGAGCACATAAAACTTCATGGACACATATGGTGTCACAAAGGACAAAGTAGCACCGGGATCAAGCAAAGCATAAACATCAAGTTGAAAAACTTTTAACATACCTATAACTACATCCGGAGAACTCTTTTGGTGACCTCGGGTTTGGAGAGCATATAAGTGGTTTTGCTTTGGAGCATTGTAATTCGAACCACTAGGAGGAGCTTACTTTCCCTCTATCCCTTTAGCCGCAAACATGGGGAAATATCTCATTTTGTATCCACTCTTCCCGCAACAAAAGCATTCATCGTTGTAGGCTCGGCACTTACCATCATGTTTCTTCCCACATTTAGCAACGTAGATCTAGTCAACGGAGAACCACCTCCATTTCCTCCTTGAGGTTTAGGGTTAGACACCCTATCCTTGTTAGACATAGAAGGAGCGTTAGAGGAACCTTGACCAGAACACCCTTGTCAAAACTTAGGACAACCATGTCCATCGGATATAGCATGAGAGAAATTTCCATCACCGGTCTTAGCCCTTTTTACCTCTCTAGACTTCTCTTTGTGTTTCTCTTCTTCAATTTTTAGTGCATGCACCAGGAGACGAGAGATTTCCATGTCACCAATGAGCATTGTGGTACGACACTCTTTGACCACTATTTCAGACACACCCGATACAAACTTACTCATTCTAGCTCTTGAATTCGCAACCATTGTTGAAGCATATTTGGACAATTGAGTGAAATTTAGAGCATATTCCCTCATACTCATGCTTCCTTGACGAAGGTTAATGAACTCTAGCACCTTGGCTTCCCTCATCTCAAGGGGAAAGAATCTATCAAGAAAAGCCGATTTAAACATTTCCCATTCTACCGGACCTGCTCGTACCAATCTTGTCTCCTTCCATTGGTTCTACCACATTGAGCAACACCTTTCAATTGATACGCCACCTATTCCGCCTTCTCTCAAGGAGTCACTCCCATGATAGAAAGTACCTTATAGACCACATCAATAAACTCTTGAGGATATCACTCAACTTTAGATCCATGAAATTCCGGAGGGTTCATCCTCATAAAGTCCCTTACTCTTGAAGCCGTCGTACCCATATTTGGGTTCACGGGGACTACCACCTCTCTATTGGCTTGGGCCGTCACTACTCGAGCCAACACTTGAAAAACCGATCTAAACTCCACATTTGTAACTTGTTCGGCCAAAGGATCAATCGGAGCTTGAGGAGGAGCTTGGGGAGGACCTGCTTGTTGCACGTTCTCCCTCACATTCCTTCTAGCGTAAGCCCTTCAAGCAGACATATCCTGAAGAGCATCAGGCAAGGATTAGAAAAGAGACTTTAAAGAGTTAAACTGTATCGCAGGACTTAAGAGTAATGAAAAAAATGGAGTTTCCTAATCATCTTGTAGCCTCTCATTCATAAATGAGACACGCTTCACACTCATGAATAAGACTCTACTAGACGTGACTTATGAGACATCCTAGGACCATTCTAAGCCTTGCGCTGTGATACTAAGTTTGTCACGACCCAGGAGTACCCCTTAGATATATCATGACGTATAGAACCCTGAAGGACTCCATACAAGACACTTAGCATATCATAACATAAATTAATAGAACAATAAAGAGTAAAATAACATTTAAGACCAAAACTATTTTTTTAAGAAAAGTGGAAGTGTAACTCATGTCTCAACATAGCCATCTATTCCAATCAAATGAATGTGGGCCTAGCCATACATCATGTTCAAAAAGTAAATACAAAAGAGAAACTACAATAAGGAAAGTCTGTTCTAGAACCATGAGGACTAAACAAGCTCGGGAGAATCAAAGTCCAAGATCTAGCAACTAAAATGGGAACCCTGCCTATCGAACCCTACATTTGGGAAAAATGTAGGCAAGAGTATGCGTTAGTACAAAACTGCACTAAGTATGATAGCTACACATAAAAAAAATTAAATAATGCTAAAAATGACATTTCATTTCAAAACATGCAATTAACCAATTTTAAACATCATCATAGAGATAGTTGGAAAACATAAGTCATAACATCATAGTCAATACAATCTAGCATCATCATTAAAGCCGTTGAACACATATGAGATACTTTGTTAAGTAACCTTAGTTCATTAATCATCTTGTTGTGGGAAAATTATCCTTAACCGACATAGAGACCATGTGAGCCATAAAATGATCCCCCGGTGTCTACCACACCGAAAAGGGTTGTTCTACTTCCCTATGGTAGAATCATTAACTTCTAACTTAAGTGGATCCACTAGCTAATCAACCTATGGGGCACGTAGTTATGGGATTAGGAGATTGCTACTAGAAACCCGACCTCTACTAACGAGAGAGCTTTATCTCATGAGACTTCTTTTAGATACCCAACCTCCACTAACGGGAGAGCTTCCATCTGAATGTGAATATCAACTCGGTGCTAAGCATAACTCCCACGAAATAGTATTTTCTTACTTATTCTCATTATCGATGGAAAGACATGTCATTTTGTCAATCCAAGCTAGTTCATTAGAATAGCTCTTATCATAGATTCAATCAGGTAAGAATAGCCTTTCAACCTAAGAATCCTTTCTATGTGAGATAATCTTTCACATCATGCTAGTATATGTTTATGAGAATAGACTTTCACAACACAACATAAAACATCATCATTTGGCACTTTACACTCAAAGCACCTTTACCACTTACATAGTTTCCCTAAGATCATGCATAAACTCTTACTTTTCCCTTTCAAGGTTCAATGCTTAATTTCAATCACCAAATCTAGAATTCAAGCATTAAATAGGGATTTTATCATAGATTCATTTAATTCTATTACTTCATGCTTTAGATCATAAAACTCCTCTTTCATAATCAACAACCCACATTATGAGATCACAATTTGGAAAACATAGGGGTCTGCATGGGTTCATAGGGAAAACAACATAAAAGAATTGTAAACCATCAATTCGTGCATATTTAAACATAACTAAATCATTACGACCAATAATCTAAAGAACCTATGGTGTTTGTAGAAAACCCTAGCTAATTGGCGAATTCTACCATTTGAAATACAAGAATTTGGGGACTCCATGAATGAAAGAGATTTATGGATGAAAAATACCATACCTTGAATCCAAATGCTAGACTTCAATGGAGAAATTGAACCCTTAGCTTGAAACCCTAGGTGAAATCTTCTTCTTCAAGTTTTCTAGAGAGAAGATATTTGGGAGGATATTTGATTTCTTTTGGGGAATTTGGAAGAATTAATTAATTAGGGTGTAAAACCCCAAAAACTATTAGGCTAAACTAGAGCTTGACGTGAGGGTTAGAGCCGTAGATATAACCTCTCATGCTTAGAATGAAGGCTTTTAGGGTAGAACATCAAGGTACGACTCCCCAAGGATCAACAAAGGGTCCTTGAGGAGGATCTTAGGACTGCCCAATAAGGCTGCCTAAATACAGTCCACCCACAAAAAGGGACCCATGGTCCGTATGGGGGCCCACACCCCTTGGGTGAGGGGTCATGGGTCAGGGTCCTAAAAGAGGAGTTGTAGACCACCACCCACCAATGACCAACACGTCCAGTGGGTCCACCCATAGCCCATGGGCGTGGTCTCGTGGGTGAGGAAGTGTTGGTCATTAGGCGGTAAAGAGAGGTCTTCATGGTACTTTCCGGAATTAATTAGTTAGTAAGTGACATCATTTTACCCTAGTTTTGACCAAATATATAAGAACATTATATATATCCTTTATTTAGTGACTCCAAATCATTATTTCTAAACCCCCAAAAGAAACCCAATTCTCTCTCAAAATACCTCTCTTTAGAAAGATGAAGAAGAAGAAGAACAAGAGGGTCAAGCTAGGTCACGACTCCATTTTTTAAAGCTTGCTATGCCTTGAAATCAAGGTATGGTAGTTTATTCATTCATGGACCTCTTTCATCCATGAAGCCCCCCTGTTTCCCCCAATTGTGTAGATGAACCCTATCACACCCCTATTTTTCAAAATAATGTTTTGAAAAAGAGTTTTTCCAATTTACGTAACGGTATTAATTAGGGATTATTTTATTGTCAGAGTCGCCAATTGGAATTGAGCTATGGTGTTCCAAGTCACCTTTTTGAATCCCTAATCAATAGGAAATGACTCTTTAGTTTTGGTTTGTGACAACAAATGTTCAGGTAAGAAATTATGTTGACCGAGGGGAAAGTATTAGGCATCCCTCGAGTCTCGTGGTTTTAGGACGATCGCTTTTATTAATTTATACTTGACTTATATTATTATTATTATTATTATTTGGATAAATTGTGTTATAGGCCATGGTTTTCTCATATTATTTATTGTTGAATTTTACTAATCTTAAATCAGATGCATAACTGTATTCTCGATCTTGACATTTAGAGATATAATTGTCCTACCCTCTCGAGGGCATCACACTTAATAATCTAAGTTTACACTTTTTGGTTTGAATTAATAAAAAATTAATTATTAAAACAATTTATTCAAGGTGCATCACCGCATCCTTGAATTTATTTTAAGTGCTTCAAAGAAGATGTGTAACCATATTCTTAATTAAAATCATTTTTAACGTATCTAAACTTGCTTACAAAAAATAGTTTGTCAATTTTTAAGTGTGAATCAAGTGGTGTTGAACTACCACCGGTCACAACAACAACAATAATAATAATAATAATAATAATAATTTTAATATTATTATTTCATCATAAACATGCACACAATAGTTATTACCCACAGTTGAAAATTTTCTTATTAGTTTTTTTATATTATAATATTTTTTTTAAAACAAAGATAAGTTAGCACTCAAAAGATAAAAGCAACACCCATATTATTGCACAAAAACAACTTTTCACTTATTTGAATACAACTCAAGAGAGAATTCATCAAAAATGATAAAAACACAAGCATTAAAACCTTCGATAATGATGCAAGAAATAATCACATGTTATACAATTTTATTTCTAAATTTAATGATATAAAAGGAGCAAACAGATTTCAATATTATAATGTCAAAATTAAACACAATAAATTCGAGCAACTTCATAACATTGAAATCACGTCTTATATAATCATGAAAAAAAAATATCATACAATAAAATTAAATATTACCTCTTGCGAAAATCAATTTACGAAAGACAACAATCTGTATAAGGAGCACGAACTCAAAGCCACGTAAGCACGTCTAACTCAACCTTTATATTTTTTCTCTTCTGTGTGTGTTTCCTTTTCTTTTTTTTTTGGCTTCTGCATGTATTACAAGAAAAATGTTTTGGTTCTTTTCTTCTTTCTTTCATGTTGTGTCGTGTGTGTATGTATTGTTGTTGTGCGTTTCTGCATATGCCGTATAGTGTAGTGGTAGTAGTAGTTTTGTTGTAAGTTGTGGAATATAGGTGTAGTACGTGTGTGTTGTGTTTAGAATAGTTTTTTTCTTTTTCCCCATTTTTTTCCAGATGTTAGGTAGTATATGTCGGGTAGGAATAAAGTGTTTGAGAATATAGGGAGAGTGGAGGGGAGTATAGTTTAGTGGAATGTGGGTGTGGGTGAGAGGTTTAAGGGAGTGGGGAATTTGGTAGTAGTTAGGATAAATGGGAGTGTGCAAAAACTAAATATATATAATAAAAGATTAGTTGATTATTTTGAACTAATAAAAATTTAAGGAAAGTTAAATAGTTAATCTAAAAAATATAATTAAGAAATACTAGCTTATTTATTAAACAAATATTTTTTGTAACTTTTCATATATATATTTTTGTAACAATTGAAAATAGAACTTACCTTGACATGTGACTCTATTTTTTTGTAGTTTACAAATATTTTAACATAACTAACTAAGATATGATAAAAATCAAAATATTTAATTCAAAATATAAACGAAATATTTAATCCCTAAACTTTGTGTAAAACATCAAGTTCGATCAAAGATTACGTGTCTACAGTTTACCCTTTTTTGACTAAAATTCACGATGAGTTTGCAGACAAAGAAGTAGACAACGTGACAAGTTTTGATTGGACTCTTATTTGAAAGGAGAAATATGCTACCGAGTCCTAGTTTTGGACAACTTACATATCCCAGGTTATAAGGGAATCAGGTCACGTGTAGTTCAGGAGATGAAATGATGAGTTGGAAGTCAAGTGAGGTACCCTCGAGGCTCTAGTTTGCGGCTCCTATTATTACACCAAAATAAAATACAAAAACTTAAAAGGAAAATACAAGTGCAATATCTTATCTACGTCCCATTATTCAAGAGGTTCCTTGCTACACTACGTCCCATTATTCAGGAGGGTCCTTGCTACACTACGTCCCATTATTCATTAGGGTCCTTGCTATACTACCTCCCATTATTCAGGAGAGTCCTGCTACACTACGTCCCATTATTCAGTAGGGTCCTTGCTATACTACGTCCCATTATTCAGGAGGGTCCTTGATATACTACATCCCATTATTCAGGAAGGTCCTTGCTACACTACGTCCCATTATTCAAGAGGGTCCTTGCTACACTACGTCCCATTATTCATGAGGGTCCTGCTATACTGCATCCCATTATTCTGGAGGGTCCTTGCTACACTAAAAATACAAACCAAACATTTGCCCCAGTATGATCTATAAAGGTTTTGGGAATGTTATCCAAATTTTTTGCGGAACATTCAATAACCAAAGATTCCATCTCTCAAGTATAATCATTGTTTTTTTTTTCAATTAATCAATTTCACAAACCTCTATTGCAATGTTGTCATTTTCCTCCGTAGACTAAAATTCAACATCTAGGCTCTTTTTTCTTGAAATAACTTGTACCCCTGCTTCAACAAAGAAAAATTGTGAGTTTAAAATGTGGTGGTTGGTTTGTGATTCTGCTTTTTGACGAGGAATTCTCCCATACTTGTCAGGTTTTCACTTATTTCCAAACGGCTAGTGCTTGTTATTGATTGAATGTAGTCTTTACCCCAAATTTGCTTACTTTGAACGACTTAAATTGAATATCTATCTTTATTTCACGATACTCATTATGTAACCTTCATTAAATCATGGCTTTCTTTTGAATCCAAAACTTGCCAATAGATGACAACTCATTGGCCTGATGCTTCACCTTGTACAATCCAGAGAGTTGGTAGCGAGTCTTAAAATCCTTTCTCACTTTTTTGACACGGACTCGACTCAAGGACATATGAAACAAAGTAATGAAAAGTGGAAGAAAAATATATACTACACAAGAATAGAAGAAAATGATTTGATGAAGAATCTCTTTTAGAGAGAGGAAGAAAGAAGAACTTATCTAAGTGTGGTAGCCGACTCTACTGATCATGACACGCAATTTGATTTGATTACCTGATTTGTCCATCCAGTCTATTCATCAATCATTACTGATCATCTAATTTTGATGTGGTGTCTCAACATTTAACGAAGTCATAATCAATTTCAAACCCTTATTCGCCTAATGATGTCCACGAGGGTTTTTGCCACTAAGACTCTTTCATTTTGATTCCTTCAACTCATATTCGCCTTATGGTGCCCGTTAGGGTTTTCACCTATAAAACTCTCTCATTTTTATTTCTCTCAACTCACATTCGCCTTATGATGCCCAGTTAGGGTTTTCACCAATAAGACTCTCTCTTTTTTTTTCTTTTTTTTTCACAAAAGGAGTTTGGTGTCATCGTTTGTACCATTAGCATACTTACTCTTGACATTTCAAAGGTTGACCCAAAGGTCTTTCTTGGATTGAAACGAAATACCACTTTTAGACACGGTTAATAAGAAATGGCAGCACGAAAGCTCAAATCCGACTTTGAGTGATGGGGTTGACTTTATCTTTGGGGTAAAAAATAAAAAATAAAAAGGAAATGACTTGTGCCCTAGTTCTTTGCAAATATGGATTTTTGGATTTTTTTATTTGGTTGGACCGAACCCCAACACCAGGGTTGCTTACGTATCTCGCCGAAACAAGAATCAGGTCAAACGTAGTTTAAGTAAATCAAAATTTATTTTTCTTTTTCTTGATTTTTCCTACAAAAGACATCTTTTGAGAAACGAATCAGCTCATGGTTGTCTACATTTTGACTTTAGTTGGTACCAATAATTATTATTATGCATATGAATCACCTTCAACTACTTTTAGACAAATTTGAGGTCAACTTTGAGTACTCCCTATAGTTTCAAATGATATCTTAAACATACTTAAGTATTTACAAGATCATTTCATCTTGCATAAATTGAGAGACTAGAATTATTCATATCTTCATGTTTCAAGTGCCCTTACAACAAATAAAGTCCTTTTTCACACATTAAAGAATAATTTAGATCGTAGGACATTTTTGAAAGTCACTCACACTCAGAAAGATGTTCAATGCATTAAATTGAGATACCATATAATTGGCCATCATGTAAGTATCCACTAATATGAAAACACTAAAAATGAGATCAAATAGGACTTGTCATTGACTTGTAATGTAGGCTTAGAGAAAGGTAGGATATTTATTTGGGATAAAGTGACTATTTCCTTCTTAAAATTTGCACAATGCTCTCAAATTTTTTTTCATTTTAGCATTTGACATTTGTTTTCTTGAAAGGTTCTCCTCATTTATTTTCTTCTCTTTATTTTCTCTCCTTTTTGTTGGAGATTTTTTTTTCATTCTATCTTTTCTTTGTCATTTTTTTTTTTAACTTTTCACTTTGTTATCAAACTTAGGTCTTTGGCGCTGCGTAGATAATTGATAGTGCGCTCAAGGAGGTGGGACCAAGGTATAGTGCACCATTGCACTAAAAAGATATATGCTAAAATATGGTTATACAAATAAAAAGGTTCTAGGCTCGAAATGGGAATTATATGAATAACATGTCATTTGGTAGGCTTGATAGGCAAAATAAGATCAATGAAAGCCTATAATCCTTTCCCAAGTTAAATATTGCTCAAAATTTCATTCCAACCGACATTCATGCCAAGTTCTGGATCAACAATGTCATGCCATTGAATTTTTTATATAAAGCTCACCATACAATGCACATGAAACATGAGTTCGAATTTATTTTAGCCTTAACTTTAAGCAAAACAGTTTCTCATTATGATATGCTCAAATTACACCTCCTTAAAGAAGAATAAGCGATCATTATCAAATAAAGAACCCAACTTGTAGGTTAGGGTCAATCCCACGAGGAAACTGGTTTAGACTTAACTTTAACTTACACTTATATTCGTTTAGTCAAAGTATTTCCAGAAACAAGTAATAAAAAGGGAGGATTTGTGAAACAAATTGTAAGAATTCAGTAAGTAATCAGTAAACAAAAGTCAATTTTTGTTGTTATCAAGATGAGAAAATTAACTACGGTATACGTGTTCACCACAAGCTCATAGCTCAGTAATCCTACTAATAATAATCCTTTCCTAGTGTATTACATGCAAAGTGATAAGTTAGGTATCTTTAAATCCTTGGTCCGGCATCTAAAGAATTTCACCCCGCACCTTGGTCCGGCTACGTGTGTATATTTTACTAACCCTTACCTTTACCTCATATTAGACATCATAATCGATGTTTGGCTTAGTTATTATATCGCACCAATCGACACTAGCCTATTAGATGGTATCACACTAAATCTTTGTTGATAATTCTTTTCTTGTTGATTACCTCCTTGGTCCAACAAGTAGCAACAAGGCGAGTTCAAACGCATCCACTCGTTAAAATGAATTTTGAACGAAAGAATTATCAATGCATGCAAAACACTATTCAAGAATAGCTTATTTAGTATTCATACTTTGTTAATCGCTCATGGATCCCACAACCCTCGTTGTGGAGTTTAGTTACCCATAATCATATGAACACATTTCATTGTTTTAGATGAAAGAATTATGAACTTACGTAGTTGAGAAAAATAAACCCAGAAATTCAACTCAAATTTCAAACCAAATCTTCAAAACTAACCTTTGGAAATCAAGAATTGCTAGGGTAGCAAAATTAATTCCCCAGTCACAAAGTAAAACAAAAGTAATAAAGTCTAACCCCTAAAAACGAGGTTTACATGCCCTATTTGTAGAAAACAAGTCCTAAATTAAAAGGGAAACAAATTAAGGAAAGTTTGTTCAGACATGGATTTTAATTCCACGAGACTGACTCACGGACCGTTAATGGATCTACGGTCCGTGAGTCCCTTCCGTTAGCCAGGACTTAGTAAATATTTCAGCCTTCAAAAATCAACTTCTCTGAAGCAAACGATGGACTTGCAATATTGACCGTAGATCGATCTACGATCCGTCTATCCCCCTCCGTTGCTCCACACTTAGAATCTTCAAAAACCAGGTATTGGAACCCCCGCAGTATCAATCTACAGATCAACAGTATGGTCCGTAGATCAATTTACGGACCGTCAGTGGCAACCGTGGTTCCACACTTGGTCAGATTTCGCTAATTTGCATTGCCTGCTGATCTACGACCATCACCTACGGACCGTCACTAGACCTACGGTCCGTAGATCACCTACGTAGATGCCCTTTTCTGCATTTCTTTCGGTTGTCTCTTTACTTCCGCGCTTGAACATCTTTTCTGCAAAATATGATAAAAACACATAGAAACAAATACAAAAAGGCCTTAGACAGACACAACTTGTAAGTGAAATGTATTAGAAATACCGTAAACTCACGGTATATCAACACTCTCAACTTAAAATCGTTATTTGTCCTCAAGCGACGCACTAAGACTCTAAACAACACTCGTATAGAAGCAAGCATTTCAAGCACAAGCAATCACATGACTCTCTACCCCACTCTCTTTTTTGGTACAAAATTTGTTCTTTTCGACTCGACAAGCTAATTTATGTGGATCAAACTATGACAACGATCGACCAACCAACACACAACATACACTGTTTCACTATCACCAAGGTACCAACTTTCAGACAATGCAAGTAGTTCCCTTACTTCAAACGAAATCCCTTTTCTTTCACACAATGACTTATGAATTTTAGTACAAGTATTCATTCAACACTCACACTCAGAAATAACTTCAAGTACAGTTAGTCCTCAGTACCATAGGCTTGCCCTTATTTTCGCTGCTTAGACTCTCCAAACTAGACTCTAGGATCACTATAGGACTTTCTTGGCTTGTAACGTAGGCTCAGGGTCAGGTGTGGTACATTTGGGTACTTCATAGTGACTTTCTGCCCTCCACATTACATTAGGCTTTCAACCTCTTTTTACCCTATTATTGCCATCCTACCGTTGTACCTTCTTTCCCTTGATTTTCTCTTCAACCATGGATGTGACTATAGTCTTTGTTGCCCCTTTTTTAAAAATTTTTTTTTAGCTTTCAACAAGTCACATCCTTTCCTCTTTTTCTCAACATCAAACTCTTTTAATACCATTTTTTTTCGGTTTCCTCTTTCATAGCCACCCTCAACTTTATGGACTTTCCATTGGTTGAGGTGCACAATACCCGATATCGGGTTAGGGCCAAGATTGAAGTGACTTTTTACATTAGCCATCCTCAACTTAGGCTTTGGGCCTAAGTCGAGGTGCACATGTCCAAGGAGGGACTGGGACCAACATAGTCGATTATGGGAATGTGAGTTCGGGTTTAGAAAGAAATGGTTTAATTTTAGGCTTAAAGCATTTGGATCAAAGGGAGCATTTATTTCATTTGGTTGGATCTTTCTTTTAGGCAATTTGTGGACTTATCAGAACAAGGGCCTATGATCACTTCCTAACCTCTAGATTGAATTGTCTTAGCAAGACTAACCAGGCAAGTTCTAGTTTTGCACAAAAACTATTTGAACAATCAACTATTCTCACACACTCTTGGCGCATAGTTTCATTATCAGATTACCAGATTACCAGTTCAAGTTTCAGCTTAAGTCATGCTATCAAGTTGATTCATTATCACGTCATACTCAGAGCCAACACATTCAACTTGTCTGAGCCTACGAAGTCTAGCACACATCACAAAATTTGGACGGGTATATTTTTCATAAGCCATAATGCTAGATTTCTTTTTCATGCTTCTATACATACAATCCTAACACTTGTGGGTTCAACAGAAATAAAATAGTCTCTTTGGGAAAAAGAACACAGGCAAGAAAACCCCAAGATAGGATTTATGAGTTGCGTTACTCAGACTTCACCATATCACTCACAATCCATTTAGCCCACCCCCAACAAAAATTAATGTGATTGTCCCCAATGCATACTAGAACAGTAAAAAATAATGGATTGGGTGAAGCAAACCTGTGGCGCATAGTGCCGAAGAATCATGAACGAGAGGGTGGGTCCGGTTTCTCGGAGCCCGCTGGAACAATAGTTGGGTCACCCTCAGTAGTGCCCACATCATAAATCATAGCACCATCAGTGGTGCTCACAACGTCCCTCACACCAGGCGGGACCTCTACAACTGGGGCAGAACTCGATGCCTCTGCAACACTCTCATGCACCCTCTACTGGCGCAACTCTTCATCTAAAATCGAAGTCTTCCTAGCCTCCTTCTCCTGCCTACACTGTCTGTTATGAGAATTTTCCTCCTCAATGCGTCTAGAAAAGTGCCTCTTACCCTTGGCATATGTAGGCTCAAGCCCCTCCTTGGCGGTCCCACTAAATAAAACATCCAGCACCGTATCATTAGTCAGTGCAGTAGGTGCAGTCTGAGGCTCAACTGTAGGTGTGGCAAGAATGGCATCAACGTCGGTCCGAAGATTGGCTAACTCAGCTTGCAAGGAGTATAGATCTATGCCCGGGGCTGATCGATCGAGGACTCGCAATTCAAATGCATCAAGACGCTTATTAATAGCCTGGACCTTTCGGTCCATCATGCTCTCCATCCTTCGCTCTATTCTGGCCTCAGACTCGGCTATCAGCTTTTACATCCACGGCTGGATGTGATGCAGCAGTGTGGCCATCTGAGCCTCTAATTTCTATACTCTGGCCAACGGGACAACAATAGCTCCCAACTGTGGTGTGGACCGGGATGATCTAGGAGCCATAGTAGGGGCTTGGGAAGAAGAGGCCGAGACAGTATCAGAGTGATCTGGTATAATGGGGTCATCGCCCTGTGCTTGCCCCACCGTTTCTGCAAG
Organism: Solanum microdontum; assembly: GCA_036250385.1. NCBI lineage: Eukaryota > Viridiplantae > Streptophyta > Magnoliopsida > Solanales > Solanaceae > Solanum > Solanum microdontum. The sequence continues at coordinate 23,024 of JAJONQ010013571.1, forward strand.
ATCGGCGCCCAAGGGAGGTACCTCAACTTGGGGCTCTCTGCGAGGTGCCGCCATAATTGCCTCATCTTGGATGAGCCCTATATCCAAAGCCCTAGTAGGGTGGATCAACCTTTCACAATGCCAGATCGGCACTCCAGAGTCCCTGCACAATTGGAAAATCAAACATGGAAAGGGGTAAGTAGTGGAGGTCTTAAATGCCCTCTCGTGAATCTCTGCCAGCAACATGCGGGCAAAGTCAATCTCCACTCCTTCTACTAATGCTGCAACCATGACCGCTCTGTCCCAAGTGAGTTGGTTGTCAGCTTTTGTAGGCGACACCCTGTTATGCACCAACAACCAGAAGAACTTGGCCACAAAATTTAATGTGGTATTTCAGATACCATACCGTGGTGTGGCGACCCACTCCGCATGCTCGCCATCCACAGCAATGTACTTAGCCAACCATAGTATAACAACCTCTCGCTGCTCAACATTCCTCTGGAAAGCACCGCTCCGCACGATGTCCTATCTGTAATCAAACTCCGCTGTGTTTAGTGACCAAGAGTGACTTGTGGTAGGCCCATAGAGAAAGCGGATGATGGTAGCTTGTGATCTATCTACCGGACAACCGCAGACAACAGTGGACGTGAGGGGATCTTGGGCTAAGGGCTTTGATTGCTTAGAGATCGACCCATGGAGAGTGGCAGCATAGGAGGCGTAGAACTCCTGCACCTTCTCCTCCGTATAAGTCCCTGGGTCTCGAGCCATCCAGTCACACCTGTGAAGGTTGAAAAGCCGGTGAATGTCGGGGACAGTGTGCAAGCTCCTTGTGAGGACCTTGCGCTCCTCTGTAACAATTCAGGCCATCTTCTCTTTGTCATTAATCATCTTGGAATCTCGATAGATTTACCATTGGCCCGCAACACACCATCTGTTTGGCTCACCGGCCACTGGAGTAGGGTTCTCATTCCTTGGTATTGGTACTGACTCTGAGCTAGTGGCCTCGTCAGATGAAGCTGCTTCTTCGTTCTGGCTGGACCCTGTGACTGGCTTGGCATTGGACCCCGAAGCATAGGCAGACTCGAACCCAGAAGCATGGGTAGACTCGGAGCCAGACGCAGACCCAGTAGCTGAGCTGGAAGCAGCCCAGTTGGTGACCCGATCAATGTGTGCTCCTCATCATCAGACTGGGAGACAGTGACTACATCGGCAATCACCTTCCGGGGGGGTGCCTCTGGTGTCTCGAGGTGCAGTGGGAGATGTCCTTGTGTTGGGAGGAACGTATATTGGATCTCTTTCCGTGTCTGTGTCCTCATCGATTAACCTGAAGCTAGGAGCAATAGATTTTGACTTGCCCTGTTTTGAGTAGGTGACTAGCTTCTTAGGTGCCATCGTACCTGTGGAAGACTAAAAAAAATTTAGAACTTCAAACGAACAGTAACAAAGTCCCATGAAAATTTCAGACAGAGGCTATAGTGGTCATCAACGGAGGAGACCTACGGTCCGTAGACTGATCTACGGTCCATGGAACCCTTCCGTGGATCAGAGGACCAACAATCTTGGTCGCAGATGTACAGTACGGTCCGTAGATCTACGGACCGTAGTCCATATCTGTGGTTTCATACTCTGTGAAATTTCAGGTGCATCGAACTACGAACCTAATCTACGGTCCGTAGACGGGGTATCGTCGATCTGATATGTGCCAGATTTCAGCCATTTTTTATTCAAGTCCACATTGTGGACCATATTCCACAATATCCTACTCTAACAATGCAATTCAACATTGAATCATGCTAGTTTGTCATTCTCAGGATTCCGATTAATCATTTTAACAAGTATTTAAGACAAAATTTGGAACCCTAAGTCGAAACTTACATTTAGACTTATAGTCACATACAACAACACAACACAATCACTATCTATCATTCCAAGGGTATTGTAACTTCTAATTTAATCATGCAATATCATTTAACAATTACCGAAGGTCTAGACCCGACTCCTGACTTTCTATATTCATTCTATGAACCGAAATTCAAAGTGTGGGGAAAGTCTATTACCTTACAAGCAACGTGGAGTGGGGTGATTGCGTGACAACACTAAGTTTTGCAAGACCAAAGAATCACCGCTTTTTTACTAACCCAACAACGGACCCTTTTTATGTAATATGGAATGAGTTGTATTCGGAATGGAAAGGAATTGTGGGAATGATGGGGGAATGGAAGGGATTATTTTATGGGGGAGTTATGGAGATCAAGGGGGGTTGAGGGTGTTTGAAACGGTTGGAGAGTGAATGGAGGGAAGTGGAATTGATTTGAAATTAGGGGAGTTTTAAATAAGGGGTTCTGGGTCGGGTCAGATAGATTTAGGGTTTTGGACCCACGAGACCCCGTCTACGGTCCGTGGGTCGATCTACGGTCCATAGATTGGGACCATAGATCACTCTTACACTTGGAAAAGTTTAGGGGCTTACCTGGGATCTACGGACACCATCTACGGTCCGTGGATAGAACGATGGACCGTAGATGGGGTCCGTAGACCTCTGCACCAGACCATTTTCTACAGATTTTTCATAGCATACCTACATATGTAGCAACCATTAGGCTATTCTTTTTACATTTTCTGGACAATTTTTAAACACGGACCCTATGCTAATTCTAATCAACACTAAAAAAAACTAAAACACATATCTAAATTGATACAGAGATGCAATTAAACAATGAAAACTACTAAATAGTAAATAGAAACCTATCGTTGGGTAGATTGTACATCTTAGATTGCCTCCCAAGCAGTGCTTGATTTAACGTCGCTGCACGACACAAGTTTCTTGATTACTCAGACTTCATCAAGATTGTAGGCCTCAATCACTTCTTGCACACTTTCAGCATTTTCCAAATAGATCTTGATCCTTTGCCCGTTTACCATGAACCTTATTACTTCACTATTCTCAAGCTCAACCGCTCCATAGGAGAGCACGTTTGTGAGCAAAAATGGCCCAGTCCATTTGGACTTGAGTTTGCCTGGAAACAAGCGCATCCTAGAGTTGAATAGAAGCACAAGATCACCAACCACAAATTCTCGCTTTTCAATTCTTTGATCATCATACCGCTTCATCTTCTCTTTGTACAAGGCTGAATTTTCATAAGCTTTTAGGCAAAACTCATCAAGCATATTTAAGTCATTCATTCTTTGATTCGATGCGGCGCCTCAATCCAAATTTAACTTCTTCATTGCCCACATCGCCTTATGCTCTAGCCCTACCGGTAAATGACAAGACTTCCCATATACAAGTTGGTAAGGAGACATACCTATGTGGGTCTTGTATGCAATGCGATAGGCCCATAGAGCATCATCAAGCTTCCTTGACCAATCCGTTCTATTTGCATTCACAGTCTTCGCCAAAATCTGTTTGATTTCTCTGTTGGTCACTTCAACTTGCCCACTAGTCTGCGGATGTTAAGGAGTGGCTACATTGTGGCGGACACCATATTTCTCAAGTAGTGCCTTGAACAAAGGGGTAATAAACTTGCGATATTTACCATCTTCAGTCTTCTTCACTAATATCTGTGGAAAAGGTGGTGGAGGTCTAGGTATGGGGACCACTTTCTGAGATATCTCCGCTTCTTTCTCTGTCGCATTCTCAGACTTTTTTCTAACCTCTATCACATCATCTTCTTTTCTAATCTCAACTTCCACCACAGACGGCATAGGTTGATCAATGGTTTGCTTACCCCCTCGAGTAGTAAATGCCATACAATGGCCGTCATTCTTTGGATTCTGGATGGTGTTGCTAGGAAGAGTACCAGGTTGACATGGGTTCACTGTAGTAGACAACTGGGTCATCTGCTGCTGTAGATGCTTTATTGACACTGCATGGGCATCAACCTTTTGACCAATACCAGACAAGTCGTTTCCCATCTCCTTCACATTCTCATCAGCTGCATCAAACCTTCTCATCATCTTTTGCGTGATATCTTCAATTTGTGCCATACTTCCTCCCGCTTCCCTAGTACCAGATTCCCGATTTTGAGGGGGAACATAAGGTCCAACTCGATCGTTTTTATTGCCATAGCTATTTCAGTTGTAGTTGTTGTCGTGATTGAAGTTCCCATCCAAGACATATTGACCCTCTCGGTTGTAATTTCCATAGTTCCGACCTTGGTGCCAATTTTCCATGTTGGATCCTTGGGCATTTGGTCAAAAATCCCCCGTCTGATCATTCACAGTATAAGCATCCTCTTCATAGTAACACTCTTCCACTGGTGGTGGAGTTCTAGTCAAGTAGTTCACAATATTTACATTTTCTGCACCTCCACTCACATGGTTCAATACCAAACCCAACTTGGACCTCATCTGAGCTAGCTCTTCACAAATCTCATCTGCAGACTGGTTGCTTGTAGCATGAATAGAAAATGTGTTTCTCCTAGTATCCGACCTCCTAGTGCTTCATGCTTTATTGTTACGAGAGATCTTCTCCAGTCTTTTTGTGATCTGTGCGTATGTACACTCACCAAATGAACCTCCAGCAATATTATCCAGCACTGGTTTATTGTTATCATCCTGACCACGATAAAAATATTCCTTCAGCGATTCATCATCAATACGGTGGTCCGGAATACCTCTTATGAACGAAGTGAATTTGTCCCATGAGCTACTTACAGACTCTCCAGGTAATGCCACAAAATTATTGACCCTATCTTTTTGATTTCGCTTCTTGCACACTGGATAATACCTTGCTAAGAACACATCCCTCAATTGGTTCCATGTATAGATTAAGTTATAAGGAAGCTCAGTGAACCATATAGCAGCATCGCCTGTCAGTGATATAGGGAACACTCGCAATCCGATGACATCCATATCCAAGTCTGGTCGACCTACACAGCTCTTGCAGACTACCCTTATCTTGGCTATGTGAGCATGTGGGTCCTCCGATGGCAACCCTGAGAACAAGCCCCTCGCTGTAAGTATCTGCATCAAGCTACTGGTTACCACAAATGTGTGCCCCGGAGGCAAAGGGGGTAAGACTAGAGGTCCATCAGAGTTAGCAATATTGGCGTTGCCCCTGTAGTTGTCATGCAGTTGTGGATCTGGTGGACAGTGCACCCTCACTGCATTTCCCAATTGATTTTCAGCTAGACCCCGGTTTTCCCCACCAGCTACTCTCGGCTGTTGTAACTCAACTGTATCATCAAGATTTACTCCGACCGGATTAATTGGAATTTCTTGATTGTTAATTCTTCGCAAAGTTCTGTTCAACTCTGGATCGTAAGGAGTAAGTGGTTCACCTTGGCTCCGTGTCCTTGGCATACAACAGAGTCAGAACCTGGGAGAGACAAAAAGAAAAAGAAAAAGTAAAATTAGAAAATATTTTACTAAAGTTCAATAATGTAGTTAAAATTAATCTAAAAGCCAAATTTCCCCGGCAGCGGTGCCAAAATTTGATATGCTCAAATTACACCTCCCTAAAGATGCATAACCAATCGTTATCAAGTAAAGAGCCCAACTTGTAGGTTGGAGTCGATCCCACGAGGAAAATGGTTTAGACTTAACTTTAACTTACACTTATATTCGTTTAGTCAAATTACTTCTAGAAACAAGTAATAAAAAGGGGGGATTTGTGAAACAAATTGTAAGAATTCAGTAAGTAATCAGTAAACAAAAGTCATTTTTTGTTGTTATCAAGATGAGAAAATTGACTAGGGTATACGTGATCACCACAAGCTCATAACTCAGTAATCCTAGTGATAGCAATCATTTCCTAGTGTATTACATGCAAAGTGATAAGTTAGGTATCTCTAAATCTGTGGTCCGGCATCTAGAGAATTTCATCTCGTACCTTGGTCCGGTTACGTGTGTATAATTTACTAACCCTTACCTTTACCTCATATTAGACATCATAATCGATGTTTGGCTTAGTTATTACTTCACACCAATTGACACTAGCCTATTAGATAGTATTACACTAAATCTATGTTGATAATTCTTTTCTTGTTGATTACCTCCTTGGTCCAGCAAGCAGCAACAAGGCGAGTTCTAACGCGTGCACTCGTTAAAACGACTTTTGAATGAAAGAATTATCAATAAATGCAAAACATTATTCAAGAATTGCTTATTTACTATTCATACTTTGTTAATCTCTCATGGATCCCACAACCCTAGTTGTGGTGTTTAGTTACCCATAATCATATGAACACAATTCATTGTTTTAGATGAAAGAATTATGAACTTACGTAGTTGAGAAAAATAAACCCAGAAATTCAACTCGAATTTCAAACCAAATCTTCAAAATTAACTTTTGGAAATCAAGAATTGCTAGGGTAGCAAAATTAATTCTAGAATAACAAAGTAAACCAAAAGTAATAAAGTCTAACCCCTAAAAATGAGGTTTACATGCCCTATTTATAGAAAACAAGTCCTAAATTATAAGGGAAACAAATTAAGGAAAGTTTGTTCAGGCACGCGTCTTCATTCCATGAGACTGACTCACAGACCGTCAATGGATCTACGGTCTGTGAGTCCCTTCCGTCAGCCAGGACTTAGGAAATATTTCAGCCTTGAAAAATCAACTTCTCTGAAGCAAACGATGGACTTGCAGAACGGACCGTAGATCGATCTACGGTCCGTCAATCTCCCTCCGTGGCTCCACACTTAGAATCTTCAAAAATCAGGTACTGGAACCCCCGTAATATCAATCTACGGATCAACAGTACGGTCCGTAGATCAATCTACGGACCATTAGTGGCCACCGTGGTTCCACACTTTGTCAGATTTCCCTGATTTGCATTGCCTGTTGATCTACGACCATCACCTACAGAGCGTCAGTGGACCTACGGTTCGTAGATCACCTCCGTAGATGCCCTTTTCTGCATTTCTTTCAGTTGTCTCTTTACTTCCGCACCTAAACATCTATCCTGCAAAATATGATAAAAACACATAAAAACCAATACAAAAAGGCCCTAGACACACACAACTTGTAAGTGAAATGTATTAGAAATATCGTAAACTCACGATATTTCATATTACATAAATATATTAAGAGATACCAAAAGAAGTCTATAGGTCATAACAAAATTGGTATGTCTTGTCAAATAGTTTAACACTTTATTATTTCTTTATATGCACATTCTTAAACATGTTGGTCCCAACCAAGTCAAATTTTCTAGATTAAAACTCTTTCTTGAAGAAATGTCATACCTGAATACAGATTTTCATCATTTTTTTTATATATTTTAAAATAAGGAAAAGAAACACTTTTATTTGAACTTTTAATTTATTAAAAAAAAAAAAAATTGCCCCAATTTATGTGACAAGGACTTTCTAAATTTTTTCTTGGTTGGACCGAACCTCAACATAAGGCTGCCTACGTATTTTGTAAAAGCAAAAATAAGGTCAAATGTAGATTCTGAAGTTTTGTTATATGAGGTAAAAAAACTTTTGTTTTATTTAATTTTGAAGAAAGGTAAAAACCCTATTTTTAGAAAGGATAAACACATCTTTTCTTTTTTGTTTTTTTTTTTAAAATTTGAATAAGAATTAAGACCTTTTTTTTTTTTTGAAATTTTAACTAAGAATCACCGAACCCGGAGAGGGTTGCCTACAAAGCTCATCGATATGAGAATCAGGTGTGCATATTTCATTCAGATTGGATAGTTAAATAAACTTTAAAACATTTACACTTGACTTAACAAATGCATTATTTTTCAAAGAATTATGAAACCAAATCTTTTATTTTATTTTTGAAATCTACAAAAGAAACTAAAAATAATTTATTTATTTATATTTGTAATTTTTCTTATGTAGTGAGAAATCTTCCATTTCATTTTTTTTAAGTATAATAACTTCTAAAAGAAGAATATTTTTTATGTTTTCTCCCATTTTCTTATTTTGTAAAAATTGAACTATAACATTTTCTCTCATTCCACTAATCACACTAAAATGGATCAACTTGTCAAGACTTTCTGAATAAATGCATTTTCATATGGAACATAAAATGATCTAACTAGTAAAATACGATAGGGGTACATGTCATAGACGGATATGACCCCTGTGTCGAGTCCCACTAAGTTAAATGCAAATGATGCAAATAAGCGGAGCCTTCCAGGGACAAACCTATTTATATTATAGTTTACTAGGTTCAAACCTGAATAAGATAGGTATCTAGACTGGCTTACCCGAGTAGACAACTCCAGCCAGGGAGGGGCAACTTATCGGTAGCAATGCTATTTCGACTTCATTGCTAATCCAACACCGTCTAACATGGGTGACTAAAAGTTCTTCACTGGTTGTCAATACACTCCAGCTTTATCTCAATAGAAGTAGGATGCATAACTGCATTCCTGTGAATGTGTGTGAAGTGTTACTAGAGACTCAGAGTGGTTGACTAAGAGAAAACAATATAATATAGTTCAACAATATAAAACCGATAAATGACCACAAAGTAGCACAATAGGCCATCATACAGAATATATCCAAAAAATACAATAATAAATTAAAGTAAGAGCCAATATAATAAAACTTGAATTCTGGTTATTCCCTAGCAAAGTCGCCATCTGTGACACCCCTATTTTTCAAAATAATATTTTGAAAAAGAGTTTTTCCAATTTACGTGACGGTATTCATTAGGGATTATTTTATTTTTAGAGTTGCCACTTAGAATTTAGTTATGGTGCTCCAAGTCACCTTTTTGAATCCCTAATCAATAGGAAATGACTCTTTAGTTTTGGTCTGCGAAAACAAAAGTTCGGGTAAGGAATTTTGTTGACCGAGGTGAAGGTATTAGGCATCCCTCGAGTCTCGTGGTTTTAGCATGATCGCTTTTATTAACTTATACTCGACTTATATTATTATTATTATTATTATTTGCATAAATTGTGTTATAGACCATGGTTTGCTCATATTTTTTATTGTTTAATTTTACTAATCTTAAACGGGTTCCATAACTGCATTCTCGATCTTGACATTTAGAGATATAATTGTCCTTCCCTCTCGAGTCCATCGCACTTAATAATCTTAGTTTACACTTCTTGGCTTGAGTTAATAAAAATTTAATTATTAAAACAATTTAGTCAAGATGCGTCACCGCATCCTTGAATTTCTTTTAAGTGTTTCAAAGAAGATGTGTAGCCACATTCTTAATTGAAATCATTTTTAACGTATGTAAACTTGCTTACAAAAAATAGTTTGTCAATTTTTAAGTATGAATCAAGTGGTGCTGAACTACCACCGGTCAGAATATTAATAATAATAATAATAATAATAATAATATTTCATCATAAACATATACACAATAGTTATTACCGACAGTTGAAATTTTTCTTATTAGTTTTTTTATATTATAATTTTTTTTTAAAAAAAAGAAAGATAAGTTAGCACTCAAAAGATAAAAGCATCACCCATATTATTGCACAAAAATAACTTATCACTTATTTGAATACAACTCAAGAGAGAATTCATCAAAAATGATAAAAAACACAAGCATTAAAACCTTCGATAATGATGCAAGAAATAATCACACGTTATACAATTTTATTTCTAAATTTAATGATATAAAAGGTTCAACAGATTTCAATATTATAATGTCAAAATTAAACACAATAAATTCGAGCAACTTCATAACATTGAAATCACGTCTTATATAATAATGAAAAAAAAAATCATACAATAAAATTAAATATTATCTCCTGCGAAAATCAATTTACAAAAAGACAGCAATCCCTATAAGGAGCACGAACTCGAAGCCACGAAAGCACCTCTAGCTCAACCTTTATATTTTTTCTCATATGCGTGTGTTTGCTTTTATTTTTATTTTTTTGGCTGCTGCATGTATTTCAAGAAAAATGTTTTGATTCTTTTGTTCTTTTTTTCATGTTGTGTCGTGTGTGTATGTATTGTTGTTGTGGGTTTCTGCATCTGCCGTATAGAGTATTGGTAGTAGTAGTGTTGCTGTAACTTTTGGAATATAGGTGTAGTACGTGTGTGTTCTGTTTAGGATAGTTTTTTCTTTTTCCCTTTTTTTTTCCGATGTTAGGTAGTATATAGCGGGTAGGAATAAAGTGTGAGAATTTAAGGAGAGTGGAGGGGAGTATAGTTGAGTGGAATGTGAGTGTGGGTGAGAGGTTTTTGGGAGTGGGAATTTGGTAGTAGTTAAGATAAATGGGAGTGTGCAAAAATTAAATATATATAATAATAGATTAGCTGATTATTTTGAAATAATCAAAATTTAAGGAAAGTTAAATAGTTAATCTAAAAATTATAATTAAGAAATACTAGCTTATTTATTAATCAAATATTTAAAAGTAAATATTTTTTGTAACTTTTCATATATATTTTTTTTCAACAATTGAAAATAGAACTTACCTTGAAATGTGACTCTATTTTTTTGTAGTTTACAAATATTTTAACATAACTAACTAAAATAAGATAAAAATCAAAATATTTAATTCAAAGTATAAACGAAATATTTAAGCCCTAAAATTTGTGTGAAACATAAAGTTCGGTAAAAAATTACGTGTTTACAAACCCCAATTCTAGTTAGGGTTTCTTCTTATACTGTGGGTATTGTTGTATATTGATCCAATTTAGTAGAAAATTGTTCTATATGATTGTTTATGATTTAATTACATGTTTTAGTATGATTATAAATTTATACATGATTAACCTACGATTTTAGGGTGAATTTGATGTAGTTGAGTTTCATGCTATGAAATGGGGAATTGAGGGCTTAGATGTGATCTTCAAAGATTGATGAATTACTTTATGAATTGCTTGAGATTAGAACACCTAGATATGAATTACTTAAAAGTAAAGCTTGTACACATGAATTGATTAGGTTAGGTCTTATATGATGAGTCATGATTAGTTGTGTGGAGATTGAGTCTATATGAAGATATATGATTAAAACTGGTTAATGATGAAGCATGTGAGTAGAATATCTTGAGACTTAGGTCTATGAGGTGCTTATGTGACATATTTCTTGAGAGTAAGGCTTGTCGTATGAATGTGATTTCTAAGGCCTTGAGGGTAAAAGCTAATATGACTAAACTAGGAATGTTAAGGCTTTAAGAGTGAAGCTATTATGCATGATGATTTGTATATGGCATGACTGGTGAAGAACTTTACCCACATGACCTATATGATGAGTATATGATATTATGCATGTTTTATGAAGATTATGTACATTCTTGACGAACACTTTGAGAGTGAAGTGATTATGATCATGATCTTGTTGTTTGTAGTCGAAAGAATACTCGTTTACACTGTCACGACCCAAGGGTATCGCCTAGACGTAACATGGCACATGGAATCCCGGAAGGGACCCAAGTAAGCCACTTAGATTATCATCATCACATAAGTATAGAATAATAAAGAATAAAACACAATTTTCAGTCTTTAAGAAATCTTTCATAAAAATAAAGCGGAAGTCTAGACAAAGTCTCATTAAGCCATATACTACAATCGGAGTCTCAAAATAATAGGTCACATCCATTACAATAGAAAATATGAAAATTTCTAGTACAACTAAAGAAATGAAACAACAATAAAAGCTCTTGTCCTCAGATCCATGAGGACATACCACAAGCTTGATGAGTAGTCAACCGAAGCTTGAGCTAGAAGGAATAACCTTAGACACCAGAATCTACACTTAGTATAAAAGTATAGAACAAATATGGGTTAGTACAATTAATGCACTAAGTATGATAACTATGCATGAAAACCATTTAAGATGCTAAAAAGGGAAAATTTACTGGAAAACTATGCATTTGATCAAGTTTATGAAATATCATATAAGTAAGTGCGAAAACATAAAATACATGCATATTCAACTTAGTAATCATCTCAACATAAAGGAAACTAACCATAAGAACCATCAAAGCAACTTTGTGCAATGTATGGATAAGGTCACATGTCCCTATCCACACTAAGGAAGACTCATTTAGGTGATTATAGTTCATAACTACAACTCTAGTTCATTCTATCATAATGGGATTAGCTTTAACCGACATAGACCATGAGACCTTAATCATGGAATCCGGTGTCTACCCCACACCAAAAAGGGGTTGTCCTACTTGCCTAAGGCAGAAGTAGAACTCTTAGCTTACGTGGATCCACTAGCTAAAGACCTATGTGGGCACATACTTTATGGAATATGGATATTTCTTCTAGAAACTCAGACTCAACTATGGTAGAAAGTTTCCATCTCATGAGACAACTACTTTGCGAACCCGGACTCCACTAGTGTAAAAAGAATCCATTTGGGAAGCCAGACTCAACTAGTGTAAGAGCTTCCATCTCATAGTCATATCCACTCGGTGCTAAGAATTAACTCCCTTTTTGAGTTTATATTAAGTCTTGATTCAAGTTGATAAATTAGGAAAGAATGTCTTGATTCAAGTTGATAAATTAGGAAAGAATATCTTGACACTCAATCCATAACTCATTTTATAGCTCCTAGATTAATTAGGAGAGACTTGTCTTCAACCCTTAGAACCAACATATGTGACAAACCTTTCACATTACATGATCTTCATACCTATATGTGTGCATGAGGATAGTCATCAAACCAATATCACAATTAGATCATAATAGAAGTACTTTACTCTCAAAGCAATCTAATTGAATGCCCACAAATCTCATACATATAGCTAGTTCTCATGCTTTTCCCTTCAAGGGCTATATATCACTATGCATAAATATCTCTAGAATTACTTCATTGAACATGTATAATAACCTAATTCAAGTAAGAAATTCATCACATACATAATTCGAACACAATCTACAAACAAAGACCCATATTCATTCTTTAAGATCCAATTTAAGGAAACCTAGATATTCATGGATTTTTAGATAATTCTTTTGGAAAAAGTAGTAATTCATCAAATTGACCATAATATAAGACAATGAACACATTGAAATCGTTTTGAAAGTGAATCCATGTCATAGATTGAAAACCGTAGGTTCTTGGAGAAATTGAACTTTGAGAAATAGAGTTTTGAAGGGCTTTATGGAAGGAAGCTATCCATAAATTAACACTACCATACCTTGATTGGAAATCCTTCACGAAATTGAAGTGGAAAGTTGAGTTCTTGTGCCTTGGTATCCTAGTTCTTCTTTTTCTTCAATGGTGGTTTCTAGTGAGAGAATTTTTGGAGGGGACAACTTTTGATTTGGGTCTTCTGAGAATGAGTTAGTTTGCTTAGTTTAGGGGTCTTATTAATTATTTATAGGTATCTTAAATAATATTAAACAACCCTACTTAGTTACTTAGTTAACCATTAACCCCTCCCTTAATCCCTATTTCAAAAAATAAAGACCCAAAATCTGGTGTGACCTACGAAACCCCCACCCACAGACCGTGGGTGGGGTCACGAGCCGTACTTGTTATTCGTAATTTGTGACTGAAAGTTGGGAGGAACAGGGGAGGTCCATACTCGACTCACGACCCCCACCTATGGGGCATGGGTCCACCCACGGTTTGTGGGTGCCCAACCGTAGCTCAATCTATTTTTGACAGCTTTTACGGGCTGCTTCAAGGTTCTCCTCAAGGGTCTTCGATTGGTCCTTGGGGGGTCGTACCTTGATAGTTACACCCAAAAATGTTTATACCAAGTCTCGGAGGTTATTTTACGACTCTAATCATTACGCTAAACCCCAAATGGGTCACTAGTTTTACATTAGGCTCTAGTTTAGTCTTACTAGTTTTACCGGGTGTTACATTATCTCCCCCTTGGGAACATTCGACCTCGAATGAGGATTTAGACACCTAAGGTGGTTAAAGACTCAATACTAGCAGCCCATCATGCATGAAACATCAAAATAATGCACAACTCAAAGATATACTATTCACAAAGTGCACTATTCAAAGGAGGAAACGTCAACTCAATTTCAAACATAATCAATGCAACATAAGGAAGTAGGAACTACATCTATCAACCTAAAATGCATGAAATTTAACATTTCTCATGTTCATAGGAGGAACTACCTTCTCCATCAAAAGCATGCTCAACACAACTTTATGTAGCCAATATGACATCTCATAAAAACATAATAAAGCATGTTCATCAACAAATCTCATGAAGTCAAATATGCAACATCATACTAAAATGCACAACCACATGACGCAACACATAAATAATGAAAACTCATTTTATCACTAAACATGAATTTCATCAAGAACATGCATCATTTAAGGAAACCATGGAAAACATACCACTTACACATGACTTCCAAAACAAGGAGATTCTAGAGGAATTGTTTCCATCAAGCTTGAGTAGGGAAGGAAAGAGATGAGGGTATCGGTACTTCATGTCGGCCTCGGCATCCCAAGTGGAACCCTCAACTAGGTGATTTCTCTACAAAACCTTAATGGAAGCCACTTCCTTGTTTCTTAACTTCTTGACTTGCCGGTCAAGAATCTCTACTGGAACCTTTTCATAGGAAAGGCTTTCATCAACACCTAAACCTTCTAACGGAATAGTGGTCACCAGGGCCCTAATATACTTTTTAAGCATAGAAACATGAAACACCGGGTGAATCGGGGTCAACTCATTTGGCAAATCCAACTCTTAGGCAACTTTCCCAACACTCTCCAATATTTTGTAAGCACCTACAAATCGGGGACTAAGCTTCCCCTTTTTGCTAAACCTCATCACACCCTTCATGGGTGAGATTTTCAAATAGACCCAATCACCAACTTCAAATTCCAACTCTCTTCTCCTCACATCGGCATAAGACTTTTGCCTACTTTGAGCCGTTTCCAACCTCTCTCTAATAAGTCAAACTTTTTCAATAGCTTCATAAACCAACTCTGGGCCAATAAGAGCAATGTCACCTACTTCAAACCAACCAACTGGAGACCTACATCTCCTACCATATAAATCTTCAAAAGGATCCATACCTATGCTTGAGTGGTGACTATTATTGTAGGCAAACTCTACCAAGGGCAAGTGGTCATCCCAAATACCTTTAAAATCTATTATACATGTTCTATAAGGTTTGAATGGTACGTTCCTCTTGACCATTAGTTTGAGGATGGAAAGCGGTGCTAAGCTTCACCTTAGTGCCATGCCCTTTTTGGAATGACTTCCAAAAGTGAGAAGTAAATTGAGGATCCCAATCCGAAATGATAGATAGAGGAACCCCATGGAACTTCACTATTTCCCTTATGTACTACTTGGCATAGTGTTTCGCCGAGTGACTTAGCATCGAGTTGGACTAGGGTTCAACGTACCCTCAAAGTCCCAGAACTACGTGCCAATCTAGGTTCAAAAGTCATGTATGTTAGGCATCAGTTTTAGTGATCACGTCACAGTCATGCCTTTATACCCCTGGCAAGGTATATTGGATCCTCTCGATAGGGTATATACATCAGACTCTACGTTTAGCTCACGTGATTTATATCGGTTAACAGTTGCTCCCATCGTCGCACTCTTTTGACCATGTTATCAACATTTACTTCAGCATTCAGTTAAACATGCTATTTTTATGATTGGTACTTGGTCATTGCATCTAGTTCAGCTTTCAGTTATGTCTCAGTATATCAATGTCTATGTTCAATTTATACTGTTTAACTTAGTATCTATATTTGACATGCTCAGTACATTTAATGTACCGAACCATACTTTTGCGTATCCAGATCACTCTTTGTTCAAATTTCACTCCATACTTATTAGCTTCAGTTGTGAGTCCTTATAGTTCGCGGATGTTTCTTTATGCTTCTTGTTTAGTTAGCTCATTATCAGCTTTTAGTATTTTTAGAGTTAGTTGGGACTTGTCCTAACAGCTCATCAGTATTAGAGGTTTTCAAACATAGTATTAAGTTATTTTGGGTTGTTCCCCATTGATATTAAGTTATATTCTCACTTGAAGTTCTTTTAGGTTGATTCACATAACAAATATGCTTCCGCTTACTTAGATGTATTTCAGTATACTTCTCATATACCAGAATTAGGGTTATCTTGGGGATTGTCGTGATCCTAAGTATCGTGTTGTGTTTATGGGCTAGACTCAAGACATGACACATGCTTAGTTTATGGGTGCTTCCAAGTGCTAGATAAAGCCACGACCGCTCAAGAAAACCGAGAGGTTGTAGCTCCTCTAAACCCAAATGTGGCTACAACTACAACTAGAGTTCAGAACCTCGCATGAAGCCTTCATAGTTTCATGGTTTCAAAGTTAGTGAGGATCAACAAGAGTTCAAACAATCTTATATAAAAGATTACAAATATTATAGGTATCACTCTACTGAGAGTTCAGATTTTGTTACTTATCAATTGAAAGGAGTTGCTGAGATTTAGCAAGTAATGGATAGAAGAAAGGACTATTGATGCAAGCCTATTGGATTGGGATAAGTTTAAAGGTTATTTTCTAGAAAGGTTCTTTCCTTTTGAGATGAGAGAGGCTAAGTCACAAAACATCATAAATTTAAAGCAAGGTAACATTACTGTGAAATATTATGCTTTGATGTAAACTCAAATATACAGATATGCTTCCAATTATGAAGGCCGACCTTAGATCCCATTTGAGTAAGTTTGTCTCTAGTGTTTCTTGAGATGGTTGTAAAAAAGTGAAGAATTGCTATGTCGATTAAATAGATTGATATGTTGTGGTTGTCAACCTATGCCAAATAGATTGAGGAGGAAAAACTCAAGGAGAGTGCTAGGGATATTAATAGGGCTCTCAGATATATAATGTAGGTACTTTTATTAGAGATGGAGAGGAGGTAGTCATTCTCAGATTTGTCAGAAATAGTCAGGCTTGGTCCCATCTTCTACTAGGCTTCAGTTCCTAACATTAACAAGGATAGGGTGTCAAGATCTAAGTCAAAAAGTAGTGTTTCTAGTGCACGTTTCTTCCCTACATGTCAAAAGCATTGTAAAAACCATCTGGTAGAGTGTATGGCTAGTACTGGTAGTTCCTTTTTATATGGTAAGATTTGTTATAAATTGAGGGATTTCCCATCGGCCTTCAACAAGGTTACATGTGTTCATCAATAGACTTGGCCTAGTGCTCCAGTAGGTCACTTGAATAAGCAAACTGCCTTATCTAGATCTAGTGGAGGATAGCGTCACAATAGATTTTATGCTCTTCAGACTCTAAAAAATCACGAGGATTCCCCTGATGTGGTCAATGGTATATTATGGGTCTTTTAGTTTGATGTTTATGTCTTGTTATATCTAGGATCCATATTTACTTTTGCGACACCTTATATTGTTATGAAATTCGATGTCAGTCTTGAGATCCTATAAAATCCATTCTTAGTATGTACTCTTGTAGGTGAGTTAGATTTAGTTAAATTAAGTTACATAAACTGCCCAATATTAGTTCCTAAATATATCACCTTAGTTAATCTAGTAGAGTTATACATCATTGATTTTGATCTCATTCTTGGTATGGACTCTCTACGTGCTTGTTCTGCCTCTATCGATTGTAGAACCAGAGTCATTAAATTTCATTTCAAAATGAACTAGTCATTGAATGGAAGGGTAGTACCTCAATGCCTATAGTTCAGTTTATCTCATGCCTCAAGGCTGCGAAGATTATTTATAAGGGTTTTATCTGTCATATAGTTCGATTTAAGGATACCAATTTTGAAACATCTACTCATTAATTGGTTTTTATAGAAAATGAATTCCTAGAAGTGTTTCTTGATGGTCTTATAGGAGTTACTATTGAAAGGGAAATCCTATTTTGAATTAACCTTCTTCCAGATACCCTACCTATGTCTATCCCTCCTTAGAGAATAGCTCAAACTAAGCTTAACAAGTTGAAAGATTAGTTAAATGGCATTCTAGATAAAGGTTTCTTTAAACTCAATATTTATGTATGGGGTTCCAAGTTTTAAAACTGCATGAAAGATGGCTTTCTCAAAATGTGGATTGATTACTGACATTTGAATAAGGTCACAAGAACAATAAGTATCCCATCCCCAAGATTAATGACTTGTTCGATCAACTTCAGGGTGCGAGGTATTATTTTAATTAAAGACCTCAAATCAGGTTATCATCATCTATGGGAAAGAGAAGATGACATTCAGAAGACAACCTTCAAGACTCAATATGGTCACTTTGGATTTTTTGTTATCTCCTTTGGACTTACAAAACGCTCCTACACCTTTCATAGAATTGATGACCAAACTATTCAAACAATATTTATATATGTTTTTCATTATTTTAATAAATGACAATTTAATCAATTCTCAGAGTGAGGGTGAATATGCAGATCATTTGAGGATTGTCTTGCAAATGTTTAAATACCATTTGTTGTTTACTAAGTTTAGTAAGTGTGAATTTTTGTTGGGGTGTATAGCGTTCCATGGCCGTATATTCTCAAGAATGCTCATTCAAGTTTATCCTAAAAAAACCAAGGCATTTAAGAACGAGCCTAGACCTCATTATGCCTCATATATTAGGAGTGTTTATTGTTTTAATAATTACTTTAAATAGTTTGTTGACAATTTTTCCTCTATTGCTTCTTCTTTAACTAGTCTGACTCAAAGGAAAGTGAAAATTTAGTGGTCGAAAGCTTTTAAGAAGAGTTTCTAGGAGTTCAAGACCAAACTAGCTTCACCCTCAGTTTTCACTCTACCAAAATGAGCATATGATTTTGTGGTTTATTCTGATTCCTTTAGGTTTGGCCTGGGTTTTGTGTTTATGCAACATAGAAAGGTCATAGACTATGTATCTAGGCAACTCAGGTTTCATGTTAAGAATTACCTGAGTCATGATTTAGAATTGGTAGTGGTAGTGTTTCCCTTGAAGATTTGGAGGCACTATCTTTATTGTGTTCATGTGGATGTGTTCACTGATCATAATAGTACTCAATTTGTGTTCATGCAGAAGGACTTAAATCTTCGCCAAAGGAGATGACTTGAGTTGTTGAAAGATTATGACGTAAGTGTCATTTCCCATTTTGGTAGAGCTAATGTATTTGTCGATGCTCTTTAGAGATTGTCTATGCAGAGTGTTGCTCATATTGAGAATAAGAAAAAGGATTTGTTGTGATGTTCCCAAACTTGTTCATTTGGGAGTTCTTTTGGTTGATTCAGATGATGGTTGAGTTATTGTTTAGAATAGGTTAAAATAATCTTTTGAGTTATATGTTAAGGAAAAATAGGATAATGATCCAATTTTTTGTTGAACTGAAGAAACTAGTTCTTGAAAAAGTTATTGAGGCTTTCTCCCAAGAGGGAGATTGTGTGCTTTGTTATTACTGTCAATTATTTGTTCCAGATGTTGATTTGTTGAGGAAATATATACTTTTATAAGCTCACGGTTCTTAACACTCTATTCACCTTGAAGCCACTAAGATGTACCGTTATCTAAGGAAAGTCTATTGATAGAATCAAATAAAGAAGAAAATTACTGAATTTGTGGCAAACTGTCCAAATTGCCAACAAGTTAAGGGTGAGTATTAGAAACTAGATGATATGACTCAAGATAATAACATTCCTATTTGGAAATAGGAAGATATAAAAAGGGACTTTATTACATGTTTGCCTGGTGTTCGACGTCAACATGACTCCATTTAGGTTATTATAGAATTAATTACTAACTCAACACATTTCCTTCAAGTTAAAAGTTCCTACTTAGCCAGGGTATATGCTAGAATTTACATTCAGGAGTTGGTTAAATTACATGGTGTTCCGCTTTCCATTATTTTTGATAGGGGTACTCAGTTCACCTCTCGAGTTTGGAGGTCGTTTCAGAAAGGTCTTGGTACTCAAGTTTGCAGACATATGGTCTTGTTGAATAAATTATTTAGACTTTGGAAAATATCTTGAGAGCATGTGTGAAAAACTTTAAAGGTTATTGGGATGAACATTTGCTTTTGGTTGAGCTTTCTTATAATAATAATAGTTATCACTCTAGTATGCAGATGCATCCATTTGAGGCACTCTATGGTAGGTGGTGTAGGTATCCTATTGACTACTTTGAAGTTTGTGAAGTGGTTTTGTTAGGGCCTGAGTCAGTTCACGAGGCCATAGAGAAATTTTGACCTATTGGGGATAAGTTGACAATGACCTAGAGTAGGCAAAAATCTTATACCGATGTGAGAAGGATAGATTTGGAATTTGATGTAGATGATTGGGTTTATCTGAAAATCTAACCTATGAAGGGGGTTGATGATGTTTGGTAAGAAGGGAAAGTACAATCCCAGCTATTGATATATCATGAGTTTATGGTATTTTTGATGCATTTCACATGGAGTCTGTGTGAATATTGAGCATTTTGTTATTAGATATGATGGTTTTTGTGCAATTCTTACAGGAAATAGGTTCGGATGCGGTTGTTTGAGATAAGTGGCCAGTGACGGACCGTCCTGTACGTCCTTCGTTTGTCACCAGAGATTTAAAGTTCCAATAATTGAACCACGGAGGGAAGTGCTGGACCGTAGTCTAGTCCACGGACCGTAGGTCCAAACGTCGTCTGAAGGCCCTAAACTATTTTCCAAGTGCTGATCGACAGAGGGAGACCATGGACCGTAGGTTGACCCACGGTACGTAGGTCGTATCGTCGATTGAAACCGTGTTTGTGTTTTTATTTCCTTATTTTGTTTTCTACTTGGTTTAAGATTTGTTAACTATAAACATTAGTTGTTATTTCCATTTTTAGGGGTTAGACAATATTGGGAACCTTTGTTTTGGCTTTGTGATTTCTTTGCAAGAACCTTGGCAATTTAAATCTTTAAGTTTGGTTTTATTAAATTTTTCTTTTGATTTCCAATTGAAGATTCCAGTATTCATCTACTTTGATTGTAAGTTTATGATTCTTCTTAACAACAATATGAATTGTGAATTCTCAAGCATGAGTAGGTAAATCCACAACTAGGGTTGTGGGAACCATGAACAATTAACATTTTATGACTAATAAATAAGTAATTCTTGAATAGTGTTTATGCATGTATTGTTAATTCTTTCGTTTAAAAGTCTTTCTAGCGTTGAACAATGTTAGAACTTTCCTTGTTCCTACTTGCCTTACCAAGGGGGTAATGAACGAGAAAATAATTAAACGGAGATTTAGTTAAGGATTTGTTGCTATCTAATAGTCTATCTTTTATCATTTGAGGAAAGGGTGAATACCCTAAGTTAATTGACACGAGGGCTAATCCGGGGTAAAGGTACGGGTTAGTATAGCACACAACCGTATATTTACCAAGTCGCAAGTGAAAGTTTCTACTTAAATTACCAATTACATAGGAATACATAACTTATCGGCCTTGCATGTCAAACACTAGGATGAAATTGCTATTATTACGAATACTGCGTTAAGAGCTCATGGGGAACACATATTCCATAGTTTTCATCTCCTATTAATAGCTCAAAATTGCAACTTGGTTACTTGTTATTGATAAAAACAACAATCTTATATTTTATTTGCTAAACCCCCATTTTGTTACTTTTCTCAGAAATAGTTTGACTAAACGGTTATTATTGTAAGTTAACTTAAGTCTAAACCATATTCCTCGTGGGATCGACCCTAACTTAAAAGTTAAGTTCTTTATTTGGCAACAACAACTTATACTTCTTTCGAGAGGTGTAATTTCGGCCAGTAGAGGAGTACTACTATGAGGAGGATGTTAATTTGGTGAATGATCAAACGGGGGGTTTCCGAACCAACGCCAAAGGTTCCAATTCAGATAATTGGTGCCAAGGTCAAGAAAAACCAAGGTCAAAAATATGGAAATTACAACCGAGAGGGAAATTATGTCCGGGATGGGAACTTGAATCGTGATAACAACTACAACCGGAACAACTATGGCACCATGAATTAGAGAGCTGGGCCTTATGTTCCACCTGGCAATAGATAGGGTGGTACTAGTATGACTCGCATTAAAGATATAATGCAGAACATGATGAAGAGGTTTGATGCGACTGATGAAAGTGTTAAGGAGATGCGTAATGATTTATCTGGAATTTGTCATAAAGTTGATGCCCAAGCGGGGTCGATCAAGCAACTTGAGCATCAGTTTATTCAGTTGTTCGATATTATGAACCCACGTCAGCCTGGCACACTTCTTAGGAACACAATCAAAAACCCGAAAAATGATGGGCATTGTATGGCAATCACTACTCTAGGAGGAAAATAGACTATTAATTCCCTTATGTCGTCTGAGGTTGAAAGAGTGGTAGAAAGAGATGCGGATGAGATTGAGGTTATTAGAGATCTGAAAGATACTACAGAAAAGAAATCTAAGGTAACCTAAAAAGTTGTTCCCATGCCTTGGCCTCCACCTCCCATTCAACAGAGGTTGGTGAAAAAGACTGAAGAAGGAAAATACCGTAGTTTTATAGCAATGTTGAAACAGTTTTCCATCAATGTCCCATTTATAGAAGCTTTGGAGAAAATGCCTGGGTATGCAAAATTCATGAAGGACTTCGTGACCAAAAAGAGGCCTGTGAGTTTTGAGGATGAAGAAAAGTTACAACATTGTAGTGTTATTGCTACTAGGTCACTTGTGCAAAAGAAAGAGCATCTTGGAGCTTTCACTATTCATTGTACCATCAGTATGTTACATTGTGAAGCCTTTGTATTATTTGGTTGCTTGCATTAATTTGATGCCATTGTCTATTTATAAGAAGTTGGGTTTAGGAGCTCCAAAACCGACTGCGATGCGTTTACTTATGGATAATAGAAATGTGAAGAGGCCCATTGGAGTGTTGCAAGACTTCCTTGTGAAATTAGAATCATTCCTCTTTCCGGTGGACTTTGTGATATTAGATTGTGAGGTTGATTTTGAAATTCCCATCATATTAGGGAGATAATTTCTTGCTACTGGGCATGGGTTAGCTGATATGGAGAGAGGGTAGATGATGTTTTGATTAAGTAATGAGGAGGTAACTTTTAGCATCTGTAGGTCTATGAAGCATAAAAGTGATCTTAAGTCTATATTAGTGGTAAATCATAAGGGGAGCAGGAATCTGAAGTGTTCATTGAAGAGAGGTTAGGTCTTGATGCACTAGCAGCGGTGATGATGAATTTTGACAGTGATGGCATTCATGACTATGATGAGCTTGTTGCTACACTTGATAGGTTCGAGTTTTATTTCAAGCAAAAACGGTTGGAATTAGAATGAAGAATCAAGATATCCCACCAGCATAACCGGCTGTTGATAAGCCTCAAAACTAGAACTTAAGGTTCTTCCATCCCACTTGCGGTACGTATTCTTGGGAAAAATAGCACTTTGCTTGTAATCATTGTTGTAGACTTGGGTGAAGGCAAATAGAGGCCTTGGTATCGGTACTGATGTGGTTTAAGAGGGCTATTGGATGGACTATTGCAGACATTATTGTGATTCTTCGGTGCATTTGTTCTCAGAAAATTCAACTCATGCCGAACAAGAAGCCAAGTATTGATAATCAAAGGAGATTGATCCCCCCATGAAAGAGGTTGTGAAAAGGAGATTATTAAACAGTTGGATGATGGAGTCATATATCCCATTGTTGATAGTAGTTGGGTCAACCCTGTGCAGTGTGTGCCAAAGAAAGAAGGGATCACTTTGGTTCCTAATGCTAAAAAAGAACTTGTTCCAATGAGGCCGGTGACTGGTTGGAGAGTGTGTATGGACTACTGCAAGCTAAATCCACGGACAGAAAAGATCACTTTCCAATGCCTTTTATGGACTAGATGTTGGATCGTCTCTATCACGACCGACGAGCACCCCCTAGTCGTAACACGACGTACTTGACCCCGAAGGGATCTTATACAAGCCCTTAGCATATCATGACATAAGAACATAGGAAACAAATGCAGAAAATTTAAAACTTTTCTTTACAATTGAAGTCTTTATAAAATAAGATAGTTTATGACACTATATCTCAAACCATCTGTAACATTAGAATTAAAACTCTTTAATACAATCTTAGGTACACGACCCTTACATAATTCTAAAGAAATAACAGTAAAGGCAAAAAAGGACATGTGGTTGAGCCCTCGAATACAATGAGGACTCACTAATCTTCTTCTTCTTGATCTCCTAGGAACCTAGCCACGAGGATTGCATCCAATATCTCCAAAGTCGACACTTTTAGAAAATGTTGAAATATGGGTTAGCACAAAATGTACCAAGTATGGAAGCCAGGCAAGAAAATCCTTAAAACAAGCATAAAAGGGACATTTTGTTTAAAACCATGCTTCATGTCACTTTTGAACATCATCTTCGAAATAGTTGGAGAATGTAGCTCATAAGACAAACCATGCACAATTCATCATAACATATAGAGTATCATCCTAATTACAAGCATAGTCTCCAACACAACATAATACATACTCCAATCTTCAAAAACATAGTTCACATGTATAACCACATACCAATATCATATCATTACAATAGAACTATCACATGAGCAACCATAAGCTAAACTTGTACCATGATCCTATCCACAGTAAGTCTCACTTTTAGGCCACCATGATCATGCATAACATAAGTTCATACTACATATCTGCAACCCAAAGTCATACTAGTGCAATGCAAAGGTAATATCCCATAACCCTACCAAATGCTAAGTATCACATTTAGACCATCAACAACATACATATCTTACTTTTAGTTCATTCATAACTAACATACATAAGTAAGGAGACATTCATCATCATAACTTGTAACAAGTAAAGTCAACCTTATCATTCATTCATATCACACATACATAATTCAAATCCTTCATTACATAAGAGAACCTAACCATAACCTCTCTTAAAGTTCACTTGTGCAATGTATGGGTGAAGTCCCATAACCCCACTCATACTAATTAGTACCTCTTAAGAAGTCAAAATTGGAGTCCATGTTCTTATCATAGCTCGTATTCATATCATTTAGGGAAATATAACCTTAACTGACATAGACCATTTGAGAGACATGGAATCCGGTGTTCTACTCCCATACTGAAAAGAGAGTGTCCTACTTGCCTAAGGTAGAACGTACATCCTAGCTTTTAGGTGGATCCACTAGCTAAGTCCTATGTGTGCGTATAGTTATGGGATATGGGGATTGCTACTAGAAACCCAGACTTGCTAAACGTAGAAGGTTTCCATCCCATGAGAGAACATACATTGGGAAGCCAGACTAGCTAAACGTAAACGCTCCCATCTCACTTTCATATCCGCTAGGTGCTAAGCATAATTCCCTTTAAAAGTTACATTAAGTTCAAGGTTATAAGAGAATGCACTAGGCACTCAAACCTACATTCATCAGAATAGCTCAAAGATTCATTAAGTGTGAATATCCTTTCACTTTAGAACCATCAATAAGTGAGTAAACCTTTCATATTATCATTCGTAGTGTGCATGAGAATGACCTTTCATTTAACATAACAATACTATCATAAGCATACTTACATACTTCATACATAGTCAAGTGCATAGGGTATAGGGATGAAGGATCTTGCATTAATACCACAATATACACAATAACTAAACACCTCCACCTTTCTAGTGGATCAACATGATCATGTACATTTCATTCATATGAGTATGTAAAGGTGCATATGAGAAATAACCTTTTGATCAACACCATAGATATATTATCATCATAGACACTTCCTTTTCAAGTGTTCATAAGCATGTACATAATACCACAATAACACATAATACACATCTATTGCATTTAAGAGTCACATTGAGTCAACACATCTAGCATTCAACATATATAACATAGATACAACCATGACTCAAGTAACACATTCATTTCATGCATAAACTCATATGATCATATTATAGGTTATGTGGGTGAAGTCTTTGCACAATAATGCCATATACAACTTCAACCTACATAGTAGATTCCTTCTTTAAGCCTAAGCATCCTTAACTTATTCATGTTAGCTTTTACCATTTAAACCTTAGGAATTACCTTCATAATATGAGACTTACACTCAAGCCATGCCTCACATTGTAATCATGTATATGTGAGGCATAGCTTGAGTGTAAGGCTCAACTACATACTTCATTCTTACTCACTTATAGACATATAGCATCAACTAAACTAGATAACCATACTACTTTAACCATGGTCCATCATATAAGACCTAATAATGTTAGTTCATGTATACAAGATTCATTCATAAGAAATTCATGTCTAAGTGATCTAATCTAAGGCAATTCACTAAGAAGTTCATCAATCTTAAAGGTTCACATCTAACCCTCAATTTACCTCTTCCATGACATAACCCTAGAATCTTAGGTTAATAAATAATATAGGTAGATTCATACTTAGATCATGTAATTACATCATAATCAACTCACACTCAATCAATTAAATCAACTTTTAACAATACTTATTCTGTAGGGAAGAGCCATAGCTAGGGTTGGGGAAAACTCATGGATTCTTTGGAATTCACGTTAGAATCACCTAAAATCATTAGTATCATCAATAACAAACATAATTCAATGTAGAAACAATCACTTGTTAAGCTTCCATGATCAATCAAGTCACACCTTTGTTCACAATTTCAAAAGAAGGGGAAATCATGGGTCCAAGAGTTATTTTCATCAAAAACCATCAATACTACAATAATAAAACAATAAATCATATTAAACAATCATAATAAACTATAATTAAACAATTGAATTCGTTTTAGAAGAAGTCTTATGACTAGATTTGAAAACGCTAGATTTGGGGAATTTGAAAACATAGTTGAAGGGGCTTCTTGATGATAGCTAACCAACAATGAAAAGAATCCATACCTTAGACTTAGAATCCCCTTAAATTCGTATGAAAAAAATTCCCATCTTCAAGCCCTAGTTGATCTCCTTCCTTGGTCTTCAATGGAGGTTCTAGAGAGGAGGTATTTGGGAGGGAAAAGAAGTTGGGATTTGATTTGGGATCTTGGGTTATAATGAATTAATGACTTAGGTTTAGGGTCTTATTAGACTTATATAGGTGACCAAGAACGGTAAAATTATGGTTACAAAATTTAGAAGAAGAAAGTACAAAACTATTAAGAAATAATAAAAAAATGAATGGAGAAATTGCAACTACACCAATGGATATACTAAATAAATATGAATTAGC
>JAJONQ010013572.1:0-23307 GCA_036250385.1 Solanum microdontum
ATAAATCAAGCATGGTACACTCAAGAAGATCAAGTTTCGCCTTTTTGCTTTAGGATGACTCAAGAACAACTTGATAAAGAAAGAGAAAGGGATGAGAATATCACCAAGATGTTATCCCAAATGGAGCTGCTACAAAAACAAGTGCTAGAAAATATGGACAAACCCAAAGGAGCGAGGGGAGTGTTTAGATTTAAGGAGGGTTCTTACTCGAGCTACTTAAGGCCAGGGGAGAATCAAGGTTGGTACTTCCACAGAGTTGAGGAGGGTTTCCACACACGCTACATGCAGCGGGGTGGGAATCAAGGTTGGAACTCTCACAAAGAAAAAGAGCGGAGAAGATACTATCAAGAACGGGCCAAACAATGTGACTATTGGAAAAGAGAAGATGATCATGAAGAGGATCACACACACAATCGAGTGATAGCCCAAATTCAAAGGGGGGTGCAAGTAGTCTCGCATCCTTGACAAAGTTGAGCACTCGGATGACTTGTTAAAAGGTATGAAAGCCAACTTCTCGTCATTAAACAATAAAGTAAACTCTGGCGTTGATGCAATCAAGCTACTTGAAGGCCAGCTGAGTCAACTTTCACCACAATTGGGACCAAAAGTAATGGGGAAGGCAAATCGTGCACATAACAACTTTGATGGATGATGTTGATAGAAATCTGGTTGTGGTTACTCGAAGTGGAAAGGTAGTGGTAGGTGATACGAAGAGTAATGATGAAGCACAAACTCGTGAAGAAGAAAAAGGTATTGAGGAAGAAGAGATCCCCATCCAACAAAGCTTAGCAAAAGAGTTACAAAAAGATTCAGGAAAAAGCACTTCAATCCCAAAATTAGTATAACCTCTCCCCAAAATAACTCCTCCATTTCCCCAACGTCTCAAGAAGAAATATGAGGATGACAAGTTCAAGAAGTTCTTATGGGTGTTCAAGACATTATGGATTAATCTCCCACTAGTGGAAGCATTGCTAATAATGTCGGGTTATGCCAAGTTCATAAAGGAGTTAGTCACAAAGAAAAGAAGCTTGGACTACTAAACATTGAAGTCTCTCATAGTTGTAGTGAATTTATGACTAATGAGATGATTAAAAAGAAAGAATATCCCAGAGCCTTCACCATTTCTTGCACTATCGGTATGTTCCAATTTGTCAAAGCTCTATGGTATTTGGGGGCAAGTATAAATCTAATGCCATATACACTCTATAAGCAACTTGGGCTGGGTGAACCGAAATACACAACAATGAGGCTTCTGATGGCAAGCCGATCAATCAAGCACCCCATGGGGATACTCTATGATATCTTGGTAAAGGTTGACCGATTTATCTTTCCAGCTGATTTTGTCATTCTTGATTGCGAGATTGATGCTGAAATTCTCATCATTTTGGGAAGACCATTTTTAGTAATAGGGAGAGCGTTATTAGATGTTAAAAGCGGAGAATTGATGTTCCGGGTGCACGAAGATGAAGTCACTTTTAATGTGTGTAAGTAAATGAAACACCCAAGCGATATTCAAGTGGTTTCGACTATTGATAAAATTGATGAAGCAGTGACTAGTTGATACTTATCGTGACCAACGACAGTAACCTACGGTATGAGTGTTTACGATCGTCGATAGTATAGTAACCCAACTAAAGGTTGGGGTCGCGTCCCAAGGGAGTAGTTTTGAGAATTGATAGCAAAATAAAATTAAGCTCTAACTAGTCGTAGCTAAAGACATTTACGAACAAAACATAGTAAATTAAAGGGGTGACACAAAAGTGTCAAATATCAATTTGGGGGTTTGTCACAAGTAGTAAAAACAACAAAAAATTAACAAGAGAATCAAATATGGGGAAGTGTTCTTGGGGTGTGACCGCAATACAAGTTGAGATAAATCGTTGGGTACATTCTTTCTACAGGAAATTTGCAAGATAATAGTGACTAGGCTAAGCTTTAGATGGTAATAAGTTCCCTCTCGGGCTACTTACCCCGTTTCGAATGGGTTCCTCTCGAACACCTATTTGCCACATGAAGACCAGCCTACGCCTTACCCCACTCACTCTCTCAAGCTGAGTGTTAGGATATGGTACTAGGGCTCACCCTCGCAGGCTGAACCTCATGTCGACCCACTCCTTAGGCCATCAGTCTAGTGGTCTTGGTTTCGCGACCTCCCTCTCGGGCTAGCCGAAAACACATGGGTGATTTTGTATTTGCAACTACAAACCCATTAAATTAAACCACAACCACTAGGTAAAATCACCATTAAAATACATCAACCCTATCAGCAAGCAAAACCCGACAACGATATCAACACATATTTGCTAAATCACACCCCAAGAATGGGGTTTTTAGCCATACATCAAGAAATAACAAAATACACCTAAAATGATACTAAAATCAAATGGGTATAAGAAATTAAACCTTGATTTAAGAAATGGAAGAAGAATGGAGAAGACCTACTTCCAACTTGGGAAAGATGAAATCCTTCTCTCTTCAAGTCTCCCACAAAACCCTCTCCAAACTTGAGAGAAAATATCTAAAAACGTACTATTCTATTCTGAAAAATAATAATAATGGTTCGGACCTTATAAAATTAATAAAAACTTTAGTATTTATAGAGTTCAGAAAATAGCGCTGGCGGACCTTTTGGCGAAGTTAGTCGATGCCGCCGAATGACTCGGTGACTCGCCCTTGTTCTGTTTCATCGCCGTTTCATGCTTACCTTCAGCATCTTCACGTTCTTGACCATTAAGCAGTATAGTACTGCCTCATGGAACTATTCGGTGAAGTGCCGACTGCTCCTTTCATCGCCTTTTGGATCCTTTCCTTCAGGGCTTCGCATATTGGAACACAGGGCGGAGTCTGTCCTTTTGGCGAATCGCCAAAGGTTTTTGGCGATGCTCATGCTTCAGCTTCTTCGTTCTTTTCAGACTTTTTGTTCCTTTTTGCACCTAAGTGTCAATGCTTCCACTAAAACTTCAAATACCTGAAACTTAAGAGTTTTCATCAAATATTGAGACAAAATAAGTATTCGAGGACACTATTTCTATCAAAATAAAGCCCTAAATGAGTCCAATTTGTGGACTCATCAACACCCCCAACTTAAACTTTTTCTTGTCCTCAAGTAAACCTGACTTCAGCCGTTCAAAAAGGGTGTCTCAAACAATGCTACACAAGACTCAATTTACTTATGCAAGGATCAATTGTGTACTCAAAGATTCAAGTAGTGACACACCATTACCAAAGATTCTCATGCTCGCAATACTTGCTACTTGTGCAAGTTCAAGATCAACAAAAAAGTATTTAAATGCCCTCACATGAAGAATAATTCCATATTCACACACAGAGGTTAATCAATTCAAGATCAGGAATTCGATTCAATGCTCGTACTCAAAAAGAGGAACACAATGCATGTTTTCACCCATAGGTTTGCCCTTATTTTTCGATCGACTTTTGATTCAGTTTACTCAAGATCAAGAAGGTCTTTCTAAGGCTTGTAATGGGGATGAGTGCAAAGGTATGGTCATTTAGGCTCAGTCACTTTTTCCTCATGAGATGTGGTATTCTCAAGGCATTCCTTTCTTTTCCTTTATCAATTCTTTTTCTAGTGCTTCTAAGTCACCTTTTTTTCTTTGAATTTAATTGAAGGGGTTCCATTTTTATGCAATACCATGGGTTAAGGGGGACTTTTCTTGCACTTCTTGACTTCTCTTTTTCCCTTTCACCACACCCCTAACTTAGGCTTTTGGCCTAAGTTGGCTATTCGCTAAGCCACAACTCAAGAGGATTGTAGGTACTGGTTCAAGTAAGGTCTAGGGTTCATCAAGGTTCTTCCAAAGAAAGGTAAGGCTTAAAGGTTGTTCGTAAGAGTTTCACACACTCACGGGTAGGCCACAAAAGAGGTATATGTCAAATTTGGGTCACACTCTTTAAAGTTGCCTAAGATCATCTCAAGAGGACACGTTTCTAAATCAATTAGACTAACAGGGAAAATTCTAGGTTTATTCATGCAAGTTTCAAAGCAAGCTAAACACACAAGGCATCGACACTTAAGTCAAACAAGACTACACACTTTCGCTAGTGTGCAATGGTCATTACAAGAGAATCAATTCGATAAATGGCTAATCACAACGAGATGCAACGAGTTCACATATTGTCTATGCAACTTAATTTGGCCTCATCATAGCCGTACATTCAAGTTCGTTCAATGAGAGCACTATTCAAGTCATCGGTATTGATCAAAATCGAGACTCAAATTTTTGTGAAAGAACAGCCACATTCAACTCACGAAGGGTGGCAAAAATGTGTGAAAGATTCAAAAAAAAATCAGAAGGAAGGGTCAAAATCATTTGCAATTAAAAACAAAAGAGAGTCATAAGCTTAAACATCAACGAAAAGCAGTTTACAAACAATTTTAAACAGAGAACCCCAGATATAAACACAAACATGAACAAAAACTAAGTAGCACACACATGTGTGCCTCACCCCACCACAAATAAAAATATTTGTCCTCAAATATATAACAATAATCCCGAGGTCAAATTAAGTAACGACAGAGATAGGGCTAGAGAATAATCCTGGTTAGGCGGCTATTTCAAGTTGGAAACCTTCAACAGACATCACGTAAAGTAGAAGGTATGTTGGGGACGTTTGGTGCATTGTTGAGTGATTCATCAAGCTCAGTACAACTTCTCTTAGCATTCCAATGAGCCTACCTCAAACCCACACTCTCGACTGACTAATCAACTATCATTTTATGTGTTGGTCTGCAGCTTATCTAGTTTGTTCCTATTCGGTACAGCGCTTTGACTTCTGAGTGATTCGGCGCTTCGCCAAACACTACAAAATCTTCTCAGCAGTTGTGGATGTTCAAATGGCGGTGACCCTCGAGGTCGCCGATCAGATGGGTGAATCGCCGAAACCTTCCTGAGCTCGTCGAGTTTTATAGATTCCAGGCTCAAAGAGTGCCTTGAGTCAAATGGTGAAATAGCACTGATCATCGGTGTCTTCGGCAATTCGTGCACTGGGATTGCTGCTCGCCATTCTGCACCTCTTTGGCACCCACCACACTTCAATCTGCAAGACTAAGACACTATTATTTGTACTAGTACGTAAATATAAGATAATATGGGGTTTTGGGTTACCTCCCAAGCAGCGCCTTAGTTAACATCATCGTACGACGCAAGTTAGCGACTACTCTTCATCCTCGGAGTTGCCCATGTTGTAATTGGGTGAGTCCTCGGTGAATGATGGGTAATGTCCTGATATCAAATGGCCGATTTGAGCATCCTGCAACTGAATGGTCATAGAGTGAGAGGCTGACTTTTCGTTTAGCATTTTGATGTTCTCCTTCATCTCATTTAACATCTTCTCATGTGCCTCGATTTTTTGCTGAATGAGTAACGGAGCTTCATTATCTTGCACGTTTCTCTGCTTTCTCCCATATTTACACCCTCGAAGGGAGGAGTGCTTTTCTTCTTTCATAGCTTGTGTTTCCAATTCTGTGACTTGGGTGGATAGAGCATCCAATTGGGTAACTAGAGTGTCCCACTCTTGCTTTTTTTTGCCTTCTTTGTTAGCTTCCACCATGCAATCGAGGAGTTTTTCTACCACTTCATAGGGCTGGTGTAGCATGCTGCCCTCGAAATGTGATCAACTATACATCTATTCTCGTGTCCTAGACCTCGATAAAAGCACTCTAGGAGCCCCTTATCCGTCATCCCATAAGATGGGCATGGGTGCAGCACCGCTTGAAACTTTAGCCACATTTCTTGAATTTTTTCATCCCATTCCTGTTTAAATGTCAGGTGGTTGTCCCTGAAGTTCAGCAGTTTCAGAAGGTGATGATCTGTGTGATATTCATAATGATTTTCCATTCTTAGTTCCTGTTATGATATTCACACTAGCAAAACAAAACTACAATTTAGATTAGTATAACTAAAACTAGGAAGAATAAAAAAATTTATTTAACTACGAATTCCCAAATATCACCACTCCTCGGCAGCAGCGCCATTTTGATGCTTATCGTGATCAACGACACTAACCTATGGTATGAGTGTCTACGATCGTCGATAGTATAGTAACCCAAGTAAAGGTTGGTGTCGTGTCCCAAGGGAGTGGTTTCGAGAATTGATAGAAAAATAAATTAAGCTCTAACTAGTCATAGCTAAAGACATTTACGAACAAAAACATAGTAAATTAAAGGGGGTGACACGAAAGTGTCATATATCAATTTGGGGGTTTTGTCACAAGTAGTAAAAACAACAAAAATTAACAAAAGAATCAAATATAGGGAAGTGTTCTTGGGGTGTGACCGCAATACAAGTTGAGATAAATCGTTGGGTACATTCTTTCTACAGGAAATTTGCAAGATAATAGTGACTAGGCTAAGCTTTAGATGGTAATAAGTTCCCTCTCGGGCTACTTACCCCGTTTCGAATGGGTTCCTCTCGAACACCTATTTGCCACATGAAGACCAGCCTACGCCTTACCCCACTCACTCTCTCAAGCTGAGTGTTAGGATATGGGACTAGGGCTCACCCTCTTAGGCTGAACCTCATGTCGACCCACTCCTTAGGCCATCAGTCTACTAATCTTGGTTTCGCGACCTCCCTCTCGGGCTAGCCGAAAACACATGGGTGATTTTGTATTTGCAACTACAAACCCATTAAATTAAACCACAACCACAAGGTCAAATCACCATTAAAATACATCTAACCTATCAACAAGCAAAACCCAACAACGATATGCACACACATTTGCTAAATCACACCCCAAGAATGGGGGTTTTAACCCACACATCAAGAAATAACAAAACACACCTAAACTGATACTAAAATCAAATGAGTATAAGAAATTAAACCTTGATTTAAGCAAAGGAAGAAGAATAGAGAAGATCCAATTCCAACTTGGGGAAGATGAAATCCTTCTCACTTCAAGTCTCCCACAAAACCCTCTCCAAATTTGAGAGAAAATAAGCATTCGAGGACACTATTTCTATCAAAATAAAGTCCTAAATGAGTCCAATTTGTGGACTCATCACTAGTGTGAGCCATTTGATGTGTTTGAGTGAGCCACTTGAGGATGTGATTGCAAACTATGATGAGTCTGAAATAAAAGTTTACGATTAGGTTGTAGTTGCACTCTCGGGTTTGAGGGAATATGCAAGGAATCCTTTAAAGCTGGATATCAATCTAAAAAAAATTGAGAAAATCCTCCCACCAAGTCATCAACAAAGGAACCACCAAAGCATTAGTTGAAACTACTACCCACTCATCTTCGATATGCATTATTGGGAGCAAATAACACATTACCCGTAATCATTGCAGCTGACTTGCTTGAATGGGAAGTAAATTTGCTCCTTGAAGTGTTGAGAAGATACATCAAAGCTATTGGATGGACTATCGATAACATTGTGGGCATTCCACCAGGCATTTATACTCACAAAATTCAACTTGATAGCGAGTGTAAACCGAGTGTCGAACATCAAAGAACATTGAACCACCAATGCAAGAGGTGGTGAAAAAAGATATAATAAAGTGGTCGGATGCAGGTATTATCTACCCGATTGGGGATAGCAAATGGGTGAGTCTGGTACAATGTGTACCAAAAAGGGAGGCATTACTATAGTCCCAAATGAAAAGGGGGAGCGTGTTTCTATGAGACCGGTAACCGGATGGCGAGTATGAGTGGATTACTGGAAGTTAAACTCTTGGACCAAAAGAGATCATTTTCCCGTGCCTATTATGGATCAGATGCTTGATCAACTGTCAGAGAGGGGATGGTATTGCTTTTTGGATGGGTATTCCGGATATAATCGAATCTCTATTGCTCCGAAAGACCAAGAGAAAACCACTTTCACTTGTCCATATGGGACTTTTGCTTTCTAAAGGATGTCATTCAGGTTGTGTAATGCTCCAGCAAAGTTTCAACTATGCATGCTATCTATTTACGCTTATATGGTAGAAGATTCAGTGGAAGTCTTTATGGATGACTTCTCAGTTGTGGGTGATACTTTTGAAGCATGTTTGGCACACTTGGGGCAGGCCTTCAAAGATGTGTGGAGACAAATTCGGTCCTAAATTGGGAGAATTATCATTTCATGGTTAGGGAAGGTATAGTTCTTGGTCACAAAGTATCACAAAAAGGTCTGGAGGTTTATCAAGCAAAGATCGAAGTAATTGAGAAGCTACCACCACCAATCTTGGTAAAAGGTATTCGTATTTTATTAGGGCATGCTAGTTTTTACCAGAGGTTCATCAAAGACTTTTTAAAAATTGCACACCCTTTGTGCAAACTTTTGGAGAAGGAAGTAAAACTCAACTTTGATGATGCATGTATGGTATCCTTTAAGTGCTTGAAAGAGAAATTGATCTCCACCTCGGTTATCATTAGTCCGGATTGGTCGGCACCGTTCGAAGTGATGTGTGATGCAAGTGGTACGACATTAGGTGTCGTGTTGGGGCAAAAATGCAACAAGCTATTCCATCCCATTTACTATGCAAGTAAAACCCTGAATGGTGCTCAGCGTAACTACGTAGTTAAGGAGCAAGAATTACTTGTGGTGGTATATGCCTTTGAAAAATTTTGGGCATACTTTCTAGGCACCAAATTAGTCGTTCACACTGATCATGTAACTCTACGTTATTTGATGGCAAAGAAAGATGCCAAACCAAGATTAATAATGTGTGTGCTGTTGTTGCAAGAATTTGAGTTTGAAGTCAAAGACAGAAGAGGTTGTGAAAATTCGGTGGTTGACCATCTATTTAGGTTAGAAGGAAAGGAAAATGATAAGCTAGAGGTAGACATAAATGATTCATTTCCCGATGAACAGGTATTCAGGTTCACTCTAACACAAAGTCCATGGTGTGCTTAGTTTGTTAACTATGTAGTGTGTGGATTGATACCGAAAGAACTGAACTACTATCAACAAAAGAGGTTCATGTTCGATGTTAAGAAATACTTTTGGGATGAACCGTACTTATTCAGAGAAAGTGTAGACCATATCATTAGGAGATGTGTGCCTGAAGAGGAATTCAATTAAATTCTCCATGATTGTCATGCTTCACCAGTTGGTGGTCATCATAGCGATGTGCGTACAACTGCTAAAATTTTTCAAAGTGGTTACTACTGGCCATCCCTTTACAAAGATGCTTATGAATTGGTTAAGAAATGCATACAATGTCAAAGACAAGGTGGGGTGTCCAAAAGGCATGAGCTGCCTCTCAAGCCTATTCTAGAAGTTGAGTTATTTGATGTTTGGGGAATATATTTCATGGGTCCATTAGTGAGTTTGTATGGTAATAAGTACATTTTGGTGGCGGTAGATTATGTTTCGAAATGGGTGGAAGTTGTAGCACTACCAAACAATGAAGGAAAAAGTGTTGTTCAGTTCTTAAAGTGCTACATCTTTGCTATGTTTAGCACTCCTCGGGATATTATTAGTGATGGTGGATCCCATTTCTGCAATAGGCTCTTTGCATCTGCATTGAGCAAATACTGGGTGCGACATAAAGTAGCAACATATCATCCTCAAACGAGTGCCCAAGTGGAGATTTTGAATCGGGAGATCATGACTATCTTTACTAAGATTGTAAATGCAAATACGACTGATGACGCTTTGTGGTCATATCGCATTGCCTACAAGACACCAATTGGTATGTCTTCATATCAACTAGTTTTTGGGAAATCTTGCCATTTATCGGTTAAAGTGGAACACAAAGCATTATGGGCATTAAAGGCTTTGAATCTAGATTGCGTCAAATCTTCCAAAGGAAGAGTAGATCAACTAAATTAATTGGATGAATTCAGGTTTAGGGAATATGAAAGTTCATCCCTTTACAAGGAAAAAGTGAAGAAGTAGCACAATTCAAAAATCCTTAGGAGGGAATTCCAAGTTAGAGATTGGGTGTTGCTATATATAATTCTCGACAGAGACTCCATTCGGGAAAGCTCAAATCAAAATGGTCAGGCCCATTTAGAGTAACACGGGTGCTCACAAATGCAGCCATTGAAGTCGAAGGTAAAGATTGTCCTGCCTTCAAAGTGAATGGGAAATGCTTGAAGTTGTATTTTGGAGAATGCCATGAAATTTCAGTGATTGAAGTTGTGTGCTTGAATGATGCTTGAAATAATTTCCACGTTGTGCCACGACGTTAAATAAGTCGCTTCTTGGAGGCAACCCAAGTGTTAGTTGCTTTGAATAATGTGTGTTGAATGTGCAGGTATAAGTGATTTTATGTGGCTAACACTCCTTCGGCGTATCACTGAGTAACTTCGGCGATCACGAATTTGATGGCCTTATGGCGTCAAAAGTGGGCTGAGACACTGGAACATTAGGCGGGATACATGCACCACTCGGTCATTCACCGAGATGATTAGGTGACCCGACTTTCTCAGCCTTTTTTCACCATCCCTAATAGACTGGAGTCTTAGATCTTTCGATGAGGTTCCAGATCCATTAGGCGATGCACTGATGTTATTCAGCAGACGTTCCCTTGTCCGCCTTCCTACCCCAAAATGGAATGGTTACATATTGGAAAATTTGGCGAGATTCACATAACTTGGCAATTCACTGAAGAGTTCGGTGATCGCTATAAGTCTTCGCCAAATGGACGCCTGGTGAAGATTCCTTTTCACCCTACTCTGTTTGTTTGAGTGCCATTATTTTATCTTTATTTTTGTTACTGTTTGTTTTCTGCTCACATTTAGGACAATGTTGGATGCTTTCGATCGGGGTGGTAGGAGTCTGTTGTTATGTCTTTTGTTCCTTCAAAAATTATTCTAGTATCGGTTGTGATCAATATTGATGACTTGAATAGTGCTCTTAATTGAACGAAATAAATGTGCAGCTACGATGAGGCCACATGAAGTTGCATAGACAATGCGTGAACTTTTAGCATCTCGTTATTATTAGCCGGTTACTGAATGAGTCTCTTGTGATGAACATTGCACACTAGATAGAAAGTGTGGAGTCTTGTTTGATATTGGTGTCAATGCCTTGTGTGATGAGATTACCTTAGCTCGAACATTGTGTGTGATGACACCTAGAATTTGCCTCGTTGGTCCGGTTTATTAAGTGATGCAAGCACTTGAAATGATCTTAGGCAACAATTTTGAAGAGTTAAACAATTTGGCATTATACCTCTTTTGTGGCGAACCTTGTGAGATGTGTGAACCTTGCTTGAACCTTCTTGAGCTTTATCCTTTTCTTGGAAGAAACTTGAACAATTGTGGCTCCTTTTTATCAATTCACCCTTAACTCTCATGAAGTGTTGTTTGTTTGAATAGCCAACTAAGTCCAACAACCTAAGTTCAGGGTGTGGTGGAAAGGGAAGAAAAATCAAGAAGTGTGAGAGATTCCCCCTTTGAGCAATGGTTTTAAAAAAGATGGTACCCCTCCACGTAAAAAAATGGAGAGAAAAGAAGAAAGCAAAAGAAAAAGAATGAAAAAGTTGTGAAATAAAATAGTGAAAGTTGCAAAAGAAAAGGGGTATCCGGTAGTTCATTTGAAGTTGAATAATGGGGTGAATTATGAGCGTGATCATAATGGTAAAGAAAAGGAAGTAAGTGATGTTCAGAACACACTTCATGAAGGTAGCATCCACTAAGCCTAAATGACCATACCTTTACACTCAACCCCGTTACAAGCCTTGAAAATATCTTGAGTGAGCTTAAACGAATGTTGATTCGAATATAAGGGAAAACCTATGTGTGAAGTCATGCATGTGTTCATCTTTGTGAGTGTGAGAGTCGTATGTGATTCCGGAACTATAAATTGTTGAAGAACTTTCTGTGATTAGGGAATCAATTTTGTTGTGAAGGAATTTGAGTACCTTAGTTGAGCTTGAACTTGCATTGAAAGCACGAATTATGAACTTGAGCATCTTTGATAATGGTGAGTCACAATTTGAATCTTTGAGTGCACCATTGATCATGGCATGAGTAAGTTGAGCCTTGTTGTGTGCATTCATGTTGACTCTTATGCAGCACTATCTGAGACATCCTTTTTGAATTGTTGATCTTGAGGTTTACTTCAGGACAAGCAAAAATTTTAGTTGGGGGTATTGATGAGTCCGAGATTTAGACTCATTTGGGGTTTTGTTCATATAGATTTAGTGTCCTCAAATGCTTAATTTGTGCCATAAAGTGATGTTAAAGCCTTGATTTTTAGGTATGCGGATAGAGGAGGAAAGCAAGGACACTAACAGGCAAAAAGGAACAAAACAATCTGAAGAAGGGGAAAAAGGCAAGCATGACGATCTCCAAGAGCACTCGGCGAATCGCCAAGTTTCCCCTAGACCACCTAGTTTTACAGTACATTGTGCCTGAAATGAGAAAAATTTGGGCGAACTATGTTCTATATTGGCAAATCACCGAATTCATCACTGAAGGAAGATCATACCGCCGAACGCACTGATCAAGACAAAGATAAAATTGAATTGGTGAGCTAAAAGACTAAATGGCGCATCGCGGAAGTGATCGGCGATCCAGATCTAGATCGCCTAAAGTAACAGTGCCTGATGGAGGAAAATGTGAAGGCAAAAAGGGGGATGGACATGAACGATCGGTGAGTCGCCGACGGGTCGGCGAAGCCCGACTCTCCTCGCCGATCAACCCCAAAAATCCACATCTCAGATCAGTATAAATTGGTTTTTGGAAGAGAGGGAAGGCATCCAATTATTGTGAAACAAAATAGAGAGAACAAACACACTATTCATGTTTATTTTAAGCAATTTTGGCAAGAGATTTCAATTGGGTGTTGTAATAGAAGAGATATTATTCATTTTAGAACTTCCATTTTGAATACCTAGCTATGGAGCATGTATTAGGTACTGAATTTCTTTCTTTTATGATGATTAGCTACAACCCCAATCTTGGGGGTCTCTGACAATGTGATTAATTGCTGAATTTTGCTTGATGGGTGTTAGTAATTAATAAATTTTAGTGCTAATTTGAAGTGGGTCTGACTTATCATTGTCGTTTAACTACTCTATTGTATGTTTATTTCAATATAATTTAGTGTTTTATGCTTGATTAAGAAAGAAGTGTAAAGCTAAAGTTATATGTTGGCACTCATAGTGTCACCCTCCCGAGCCTACACCCTGGGCGGACTGGCACTCGAGAACCATTACTGGCCCCAATCGAACCCTTGGCCTGGCTTACTTACTCAGCAGAAGACTCTAAGCATTATTACAATGATCAAATCCATTTCTACTCAACTATTTAATAAAATAACTTAGAACATTTAAAGGTAAACATTCAACTTGGACAAAGTGGAAACTCAAGTATTAACATAAAAAAATAACAATGTAAAGACAACTGAATTACTGACTGTCTATGAAGCCTCTAAAACAAGGAGGGATGTCGGGACAAGACCCCCGATCATCCTAACAAATGAAATACTAAAAGCAAATGATAAAAACGAGCCCTCTAGATATCAAAGAGGCTCACCAACTATCTCTGAATGCTCAATTGGATCAACGAGGCACTGGATGTTGATCCTAATTACATGTGTCTGCATCATGAAATAATGCAGGCTAAATGGCGTTAGTACATTGAATGTACGAGTATGCGAGGGGAATACTAAACATAACATAAGCTTGAAAGGATTCTGAAAGAAACACTTACCTTGGCTTTACTCAACTCATGAATAACGCAACTCAAATGCAGTATAAAACAACAATAATAGTGCAATACAAAGCATTTAAAATAGTAAATAACAACTCAATTTGATAAAAAATGCAATAACCAACTCAACTTTACTCATATAATAAAGTAATATAGTTTATGTGGGAGTTTCTCTAACCGACAACCATCACTATGATTCGAAGTGATGATAGAATGTCTTTCCCACGCTGATAGAACTGTCTTATACTTTGTTGTCATATAGAACGCCTTAACTAAGTGGATCCACTAGTCTATTCTAAAAAGCACTTAAGGAGTCATCTAAAAAGTATGATCATTTACTACCCATGATGGCTAAATGTTTTATGGAGACTTGAGTTAATATGAACTTGCATCCCCATATCGATGCTCAATACTACTCCCAAAAATAAACTTAGTTCATATGTTTTTTTAAAATAAAACTTATTTATTTAGTTTGCGATAATTACTTAAAACTTAGCTTACAAGCTCTCTTCTAATTGATGTTCCCTTTCTTCCCAAATGTGAAAACATTTCTAACTTTTGGGAATACTTAGTTCCCATATATTCTTTGAAGAAACAAACTTTTACTCTTACTCTTTACTCAACTCCAAGCTGAAGTCTTACAACAAAGTTAAAACATTTTTGAAAGACTTTTGAAGTACTTTATGAACTTCCCTTGACTTGATTATTAACTTCTAGGCTTGACTCTTAACTTTCCTTAAATTGAATTATGGTTTCAAGGTTCATGATCTCATGTTTATGGATGATTTCATGATGTTTAGATGTACCTTAGAGTGTTGGAATCAACTTGAAAACATAGGTACGTTGCTAAGGAACTAGTACGGAAAGATGAGGGAAAAGTGGGCAGAATTGGCGTACCTGGCGCTCTGAGAGGCGCGGGGCACCAGAGGATGAAATTCAGAGACTGGCTTGGGGCGCACTGGCTGGGGTGACGCCCCAAAGGTCAAAATTTAGAAACTCTTTTGGGGCGCGCTGAGAGGTGTAGTGCCCCAACACCTTCCCAAGAAAATCCCAAATTTTCTTCTTAGTTTTTCAACTCTAAACCCTCTAATTTCACTTGGTTCTTTCCCCAAACACTTAAAATCGACTATACCATCAAAATACATCAGATTATACTCAAAATAACAACTAAAATCATGAATCAAACTCAAGAAACTTCAACAACAAGAACCCACAAGATCTCAACTGAATTAGCATCAAGAACTCATAGGAGTTACTTTCCAAACTATATAACTTTGCTGAATTGAATCATGATTAGTGCATGGGAAAACTAACCCAATGCTATGTGATCTCACATACCTCGTAGGGATCACCCCTTGACGAAATCCATACGCAAATCTACAAGAAATCGACGAATGTTGAACTTTCTTCTCTTTTCTCTTCTTTTCTCTTTTCTCCAAGCCCTAGCATGAATTTCAAATTGACTAAATTGATCTAATTCTGATTAGACCCCAAATAAAATCCTAAAAACAAATTAAAATAATTGTCTAAGGAAAAGACTAAAATACCCTTCCAGAATCCGGTTTAGACTGTCCTTATTTGAACAGCCCAACTTCAAATGGGCATATCTCAGTCATACAAACTTGGCGGCGTTGGAAAGATTATTCCAAGCTATTTCCTTCGATATCTGAAAACACACCTAACTCATCCCGATCTAGGATTTATGGTCGTTTGAAGTTGACCAAAAACTCAACTCAACATACTTAACAACTTTTCCAGATTTCAATTCTTTCAAAAAAATGACTATTTCCAATTCTTAACTTCTTCCTAGCTCTTTCAATTAGCGAGATGTTACAATATCTCCCCCTTGGGAACATTCGTCCTCGAATGAAATTACTCTTAGTAGGTTAAGGGTGTAACATCTAAAACTCAGCTCAAAAACCCACAAGCAATGCAAATACAACATGCCACCTCATAAATTAAAGAGTACTAAGAAGAAAATTAGTACCTTGGTCTGGAACTTCTCCAGTTTCAAATAGATGTGAATATCTCTTCTACATATCTTCCTCAACTTCCCAAGTAGCTTCCTCAACAAATTGGTTCCTCCAAAGAACTTTGACTGAAGCTACCTCTTTTGTCCTCAACTTGCGAACTTGGTGATCTAAACTCTTAACCGAAATCTCTTCATAAGATAAGCTATCCCTTATCCAAATATCATCACTTGGTATGATCAATGAAGGATCGCCCATGCACTTCTTCAACATAGAGATGTGAAATACCGGATGAATCGCTGCTAACTCTTGTAGTAGCTCCAACTCATAAGCTACATTACCAACCCTTTTTGATATTCTGTAAGGGCCAATATATTAGGGACTAAGTTTCCCCTTCTTACCAAATCTCATAACACCCTTCATGGGTGAAACTTTTAGATATACCCAATCATCTACTTCAAACTCTAACTCCCTTCTCCTAACATCAATATAGGATTTTTGATGACTCTGCGATGATTTCAACCTCTCTTGAATCACTTTCACCTTCTCCATAGCTTGATGAACTAAATATGGTCCTATCAACCCAACTTCACCAACTTCAAAGCATCCAATAGGAGATCTGAATCTTTTCCCATAAAGAGCTTCATAAGGAACCATTTGGATGCTAGAGTGGTAATTATTGTTGTAAGCAAATTCAATAATAGGTAGGTGATCATTCCAATTACCTTTGAAATCAATCACACAAGCCCTCAACATATCCTCTAAGGTTTGAATAGTACGATCTACTTACCCATTGGTCTGAGGATGAAATGCGGTTCACTTTTGAACCCAAGCCTTTTTGGAATGACTTCCAAAACTTTGCAGTAAATTGCCCACCTCTGCCTGAAATAATGGAGACCGCAACCCCATAGAGTCTGATAACCTCTTGAAGATACAACTTAGCA
Organism: Solanum microdontum; assembly: GCA_036250385.1. Taxonomy (NCBI): domain Eukaryota; kingdom Viridiplantae; phylum Streptophyta; class Magnoliopsida; order Solanales; family Solanaceae; genus Solanum; species Solanum microdontum. The sequence goes on from JAJONQ010013572.1 coordinate 16,526, forward strand.
TAATATTCTGTTGAATAGGTAGTCTTTACCTGCAAAAAGTGGGCTGATTTTGTCATTCTATCAACAATCACCCAAATAGAATCATGCTGCCTACGACACCTTGGTAAACCTGTGATGAAGTCCATATTGATCATCTCCCACTTCCATTCTGGAAGTTCTATGTTCTGAGCCAAACCACCGGGCCTTTAATGCTCTACTTTAACTTGTTGACAATTCGGACACTTAGCAACAAACTCTGCAATGCCCTTCTTCATACTACTCCACAAATAAACCTCTCTCACATCGCAATACATCTTTGTGGAACCCGGATGAATGGAATATCTGGAGCTATGAGCCTCCTCTGTGATCCTCTCTTGGAGTTAATCCATTCTTGGTACACACCATCTCCCCCTTGTTCAAAAGCCATTACTTTTTTCTTATGAACATTTGCCTTTAATTCTAGCAAAATTGGGTCTTGATATTGTTTTTCTTTAACTTCAGACACTAAAGACGATTCAGCCCCATTCATCACCACTACCCCTCCTTCTGTGGAATCCATTAAGCGAATTCCCAGGCATGCAAGTCTATGCACATCATTTGCTAGTTCTTTCTTGTATTCCTCAAAGTGGGCGGTACTACCCATAGACAACCTGCTCAAGGCATCAACAACAACATTAGCCTTACCTGGGTGATAAAGAATACTCATGTCGTAATCCTTGAGTAATTCTAACCACCTCATTTGTCTAAGATTAAGCTCTTTCTGAGTAAATACATAATGAAGACTCTTGTGACCGGTGAACACATCCACATGAATACCATAAAGATAATGGCGCCATATTTTCAAAGCAAATACTATGGCAGCCAACTCTAGATCGTGGGCTGGGTAGTTGCTCTCATGAACTTTCAACCGTCTAGAGGAACAAGTTATAACTTTGTCATTCTGCATTAACACACAACACAAACACACTCTAGACGCATCACAATAAACAATAAAGCCTTGCGTACCTTTTAGTAAGGTCAAAACTAAGGCAATAGTCAACCTCTCTTTCAATTCCTGAAAGCTTTTCTCACAAGCTTCAGACCATTGAAATTTCACTATTTTCTGAGTTAACTTGGTCAAACGGGATGAAATAGATGAGAACCCCTCTACGAACTTTTTATAATAGCCAGCCAAACACAAGAAACTCCTAATATTGGTTAGAGATGTGGGTCTAAGCCAATTCTGCATTGTCTCTATTTTCTGAGTATCAACTTTTATTCTCTCTCTAGACACAATGTGGTCTATGAATGCCACACTCAAGACAAAACTCACATTTCGAGAACTTAGCATACAACTCTCTATCCTTTAGAGTTTGGAGAAATATTTTGAGGTAACTAGCATAATCTTCTTCATTCCCTGAATATATTATTATGTCATCAATGAAGACGATAACAAGCATATCTAAATAAGGATTGAATACTCTATTCATAAGGTCCATGAATACTGTAGGCGCATTGGTCAAACCAAAGGACATAACTAAGAACTCATAGTGACCATAACTGGTCCTGAATGTTGTCTTTGGAATGTCACATTCCCTTACCTTCAACTAATAGTAGCCAGATCTGAGATCTATCTTAGAGAAACTAGTAGCACCCTGAAGTTGATCGAAAAGATCATCAATTCTCGAAAGAGGATATTTGTTGTTGATGGTAACCTTGTTCAACTGACGGTAATCTATACACATCCTAAAGGAAATATCCTTCTTCCTCACAAATAAGACCGGAGTGCCCCAAAGTGAGACACTTATCAAGGAGATCTTTCAACTCTGTTGGTGCTATTCTATATGGCAGAATAGATATAGGACGAGTGTCTGGAAGAATGTCTATACCAAAGTCTATTTCTCTCTCAGGAGGGACTCCAGGTGGATCATCTGGAAAGACTTCTGAAAACTCTTTTACTACTGAAACTGACTTAATAGAAGGTATCTCAACACTAGAGTCATTAACTCGGACAAAGTGATAGACACACCCCTTGGAAACTAACGTTATTGCCTTAAGGTACAAAATAAAATGACCCTTAGGCATTACTGAACTACTTATCCACTCTAAGACTGGTTCATTAGAAATTTAGAACTTAACAACTCGAGTCCTACAATCAATGGAGGCATAACAGGCATGAAGCCAGTCCATACCTAGAATGACATCGAAATCTACCATGTCTAACTCAATTAAATCAGTCGTGGTGTCCTTTTGATTGATGGAAATGACACAATCACGATAAACTCGCTCAGCTAGAATAGACTCCCCCACATGTGTAGAAAAACAAAATGGTCACAGAGTTTCTCAGAAAGAACATCAAACTTATTTACAACATAAGAGTCATAAAATATAAACTTGCTCCTGGGTCTAGCAAAGCATAAACATTACGAGTAAAGACTTTGATCATACGAGTGACAACATCTGGAGAATTCTCTTGCTCTTGGCGACTGGTGATCGCATAAAGGCAGTTTGCTCCTCTGCTAGTACCAAAAGTAGCTCCTCTAGTCATAGCTCTGTCTGGTGGAGAAACTAATGAAGATTGGGCTCTATTGCCCTGATTTCCACTACCTTGCCGGTTCTTAGGGAACTCTTTCATGAAGTGACCCTCTTGTCCACACTTGAAACAACCTGTGGAGCCATCGCGACACTTACCTAGGTGGGTTGTACCACACTTAGCACATGCAGGTGCCCAGTTACCTCATTGTGTCACACTACCTTGAGATTGTGTAGGTCTAGCTCTGAAGTGTTGGGAATTCTAGCTATTATACTCACCTTTGTTTCTGGGTGCAGGTGCACTAGCAAATGATGAAGCAGGTCCCTTCTTCTTTTGCTGAAAGGATGAACGGTTCACATTACTTCTTTGCTACCTGGATTCACTCACTGTCTTAGCCTTCTTCTTTCTAAACTCCTTCATATCCCTAAGCTTCTCTTTCTCAACCTTCTGCATATATACCATTAACCTTGCTATATCCATATCGCCTATTAGCATTGCAGCCTTACCTTCCTTACTCAACAGACGAGACAGTCTAGCAACAAACAAACTCATTCTACTCCTCATATCCACAACCATCACCGGAGCATAATGGGATAGTTCGGTGAACTTCAGCCCATACTCATGAACACTTAGTGTATCCTGCTTAAGAGTGAGAAACTCTCGTACCTTGGGCTCTCTCAGTTCTCGGGGAATGAAATGTCCCAACAAAGCCTCCTCTAAACAAGCCTAACTCATAGGTGGTGCTCCCTCAGCTCTGCCCTCCTTCCTCTACTCAAACCAAGTCCTAACAACATTCTTCAGTTGATAAAAGCTAATTCTACTCGCTCAGCATCGGAAATTTTCATAACCTCAAATACCTTCTTCAGTTCCTTAACAAAGCTCTCTGGATCCTCAATAGTGCTTGAACCAGTAAAACTTGGAGGATTCATCCTCAAGAACTCCCGGATCCTCAAAGTATCAGTCACTTCCGGTCTAGCTCCACTTTGTTGCCTAGCTTGGTTGTTCACAACTTGGCTCAATATCTGGATAGCCTTATGCAACTCAGCATTGGTGACCTCTCCTTAGGGTAGATCTTCTGGGACATTGGGTACCCCTTGCTTCTCAACATTACGCCTAGCAGGACAACCTCAGGCAACTCTTTGTGGAGGCATGATTAATTGAAAAACATGCGCAAGAACGAATTAGAAGAAAAATTTTAAAGATCAAACTCTAACGCACAAAATGAGTGTTAAAGAAGTGAGGTAATTTCCTAAGTGTTGCAGCCTCCTAATTATAGATATGGCCTGCTTCACACCGATAACTAGGAATCTACAGACATGGCTTCATAGAATCCATAGGACTCTTGAACTCTGGGCTCTAATACCAAGTTTGTCACTCCCCGAGCCTACACCCTGGGAGGGACTGGCACTCGAGAACCATTGGTGGCCCCAAGCGAACCCTTGGCCTTGCTTACTTACTCAGTAGAAGACGCTAAGCATTATTACAATGATCAAATGCATTTCTACTCAACTATTTAATAAAATAACTTAGAACGCTTAAAGGTCAAACATTCAACTTGGCCAAAGTGGCAACTCAAATCTTAACATAAGAAAAAACAATGTAAAGACAATTGTACTATTAATTGTCTATGAAGCCTCTAAAACAAGGAGGTATGTCGTGACAAGACCCCCGATCATCCTAACAAATGAGATCCTAAAAGAAAATGAAAAAAGAGCCCTCTGGATATCAAGGAGGCTCACCAACTGACTCTGAATGCTCAATTGGATCAACGAGGCGCTGTATACTGATCTTGGTTACATGTATCTGCATCATAAAACGATGCAGTCCAAATGGCATCAGTACATTGAAATTACGAGTATGCGTGGGGAATACTAAACATAACATAAGCTTGAAAAGATTCTGAAAGAAACACTTACCTTGGCTTTACTCAACTTACGAATAACTCAACTCAAATGCAGTTTAAAAGAACAAAAATAGTGCAATTTATACAAAGCATTTTAAATAGTAAATAACAACTCAATTTATCAAAGAAATGCCATAACCAACTCAACTTTTCTCATATAATAAAGTAATATAGTTTTTTGTGGGAGTTTCTCTAACCCACAACCATCACTATAAGCCTAAGTGATGATACAGCGTCTTTTCCATGCTGATAGAACTGTCCTATACTTTGCCGTCACATAGAACGCATTAACTAAGCAGAACCACTAGTCTATGCTAAAAATCACTGAAGGAGTCATCTAAAAAGTATGACCCTTTACTACCCATGATGGCTACATGGTTTATGGAGACTTGACTTAAAATGAACTCGCATCCCCATATCGGTGCTCAATACTAGTCCCAAAAATATACTTAGCTCATATGTTTTTTAAAACAAACTTTTTTCTTTGTTTGAGATAATTACTCAAAACTTAGCTTAAAAGTTCTTTTGGAATCGATGTTCCCTTTCTTGCTCAAATGTGAAAACATTTCTAACTCTTGGGAATACTTAGTTCCCGTATATTCTTTAAAGAAACAAACTTTTACTCTTACTCTTTACTCAACTCAAAGCTTAAGTCTTAAAACAAAGTTAAAACGTTTGTGAAAGACTTTATGAACTTCTCTTGACTTAATTTTTAACTTCTAGACTTGACTCTTAACTTTCCTTGAATTGAATTATGGATTCAAGGTTCATGATCTCATGTGTATGGATGATTTCATGATGTTTAGATGTACCTTAGAGTGTTAGAATCAACTAGAAAACATAGGTACGTTGCTAAGGAACTAGTACGGAAAGATGGGGGAAAAGTGGGAAAACCTGTCGTCCCTGGCGCTTTGATAAGGCGTGGGGCGCTAGAGGGTGAAATTCAGAGACTAACTTGGGGCGCACTGGTTGGGGCGGCGCCCCAGAGGTCAAAATTCAGAAATTCTTTTTGGGGGTACTGAGAGGCGAGGCGCCCCAGCCCTTTCCCAAGAAAATCCCAAATTTTCTTCTTCATTTTTCAACTCTAAACTCTCTAATTTCAGTTGGTTCTTTCCCCAAACACTATACCATCAAAATACACCATATTCTAATCAAAATCACAACTAAATCATGAGTCAAACTCAAGAAACTTCAACAACAAGAACCCTTAAGATTTTAATCGAATTATCATCAAGAACTCATAGGATTTACTTTCAAAACTATATAACTTCGCTTAATTGAATTATGATTGGTGTGTGGGTGAACTAACGAAACACTATGTGATCTCACATACCTCGTATGGATCACCCCTTGATGAAATCCACACGTAAACCTCCAAGAAATTGACGAATCATGAATTTTCTTCTCTTTTCTCCTCTTTTCTCTCTTCTCCAATCCGTAGCATGAATTTCAAATTGATTGAACTGATCTAATTCTTATTAGACCCCAAATAAACTCCTAAAAATGAATTAAAATAACTAAAATATCCTTCCAAAATCCGTTTAGACTTTCCTTATTTGAACAGCCCAACTTCAAATGGGCATATCTCACTCATACAAACTCGGAATCGCGCAAACTTGGTGGCGTTGGAAAGATTATTCCAAGATAATTCCTAAGATATCTGGAAACACACCTAAGTCATCCCTATCTAGTAGTTATGGTCATTTTAATTTGACAAAAAATCAACTTAACATACTTAACAAATTTTCCAGATTTCAATTCTTTCAAAAAATGACTATTTCAAATTCATAACTTCTTCCTAGTTCTTTCAATTAGCGAGATGTTACACATAGTTGGTGGTTCATGATGGATTCGGCTCGAGAGAGTGAATCCCAAGACTCATTCTATGTATCCAGCTCGAGAGAGTGGATGTAGTGAGGTTGTGAGCTGGTCTTTATGTTTAGCACATTGAGGTTCGAGAGAACTCAATTGAAATGAGGTTGTTGTTCGAGAGAAAAGTACCTCATCTAAAGTTCATTTTACCCACGAAGAGTTAGCACTTTTCCCTATCAATTTGCACCCATTAAGTTAAGTTTAGCAATTGGTTGGTCAATCCCCCAAGTATGTTTCTCCTATTTGATTGTTCCTAGTTAATTTTTGAGGGTGCTTTCTTACCTAAAAACCCCTTACCCTGACATTGATTTCACCCTTTTATATTTTATTAATAGTTTCTGACAATCTCTATTCCTTCAGCTACAAAAAACACTATTGTAACTTCATATTTAAATTCAAAACTAGTTTTCTGACACGTGCGTTGCAAATGATTACCAATTTCAAAAATATATGTTATGGTAAATAGTATTGCTTATTTAAGTGAAGATTTGAATAATAAGCTTAGCAAAAAATAAT
>JAJONQ010013573.1:0-24917 GCA_036250385.1 Solanum microdontum
TTTTTTTTTTTTTTTTTATCTTCTTCCTCCAGATCCCATAAAACCCTCTTCATTTTTTCATTTCCATTTTAAATCCATATAATATGATAAATAAAAGTTCTGTATATTCTTTTATACACCCTAATACATACATGTATATTGTATAAATAAAGTATAAGTAAGTAATTTATATACTTGGTAGTTGGTATAGTCATATATAAATATTATATCTAGGTCGATCTACACAAAGAAAAAACTTGAATACAATTATGATTCAAGCTTCAATTTACAATAATATCAAATTCTTCATCAAATCTACACCACCATTTACTTTAAAACAAAAAAAATAAAAATTAAAACATCACTTATTTTAAAACGAAAAAAATATACAACAAAACTCCACTTTTCTCCGCACCAAGTAGCGGTGGTGGGGAGCAATAATACAAGTAGCTCAAGTTAGTGGATGTGTGTCTTGAAAATCTGATCTATCATTGTTCATTATTCCCTAGTGGGAACTTTCTATTTCAGGCACAAGAAATAAATCAAAACTTACCTATTTTGCATTTGTGTAAGTTAAAGGCACAATATATATGAACTAAAGCCAAATTTTTCGAAACAATTAAATTATTGAAAAGTGACAATAAGTTGAAATGAAAGACTTGTCAAAATTGAAGATCAAAAATAGAAAAAGAATGAAGTTGCAAACCTATTCCACTCATAGTTTGTACAATAGTTTTCAACTTTCATTAATGGGGCACAACGTAATGCATTACGTTGCTCAATGCCTCATAAAACAGTGCTTAGCATTTTACCTAACATCACTCTGACGATCGTTTGTGCGCTATGTTGGACAAATATAAATAGTTTTAAGAAAAAAAAATTAGTATATTTTTTATTTGGTATTTAATTCACCAAGATTAGTAATTAGTATCTTATCTCTGTCAAAGAATGAAATAATATTATCAAGATTAGTTATTACAGAAAATAATCAAAATGACAAGAATACCTTTAAGGTCCTTCAAACTTTTTTTTGCTGAATAAAATGAATGGTATTTTTGTAAACGAACTTCTTCGTAGAAATTATGTAATATATTGATGCATGTTATTTTTAATATAATAAGTCAAATATTTAATATAAAATAATATTAAAATAATTTATCTCAATATAACTTAACTTCGAACTAAACGACCCCTAACCTTTATGCACAATATACACATGCTAAAATATTCTCAAAATGGGTGCCTGCCAGCCCTTGAAAATACCTGAAACTAGCTTTAAACTGATGTGATAGGTACACATTTCCATCCTACACCATCCCTCAAGAGTGGACAAAGAAGGCTGTGTTGTGACTTGTGATGGTCATAAATTAGTGGAAGTAAATAATGACGAATCTAGAATTTTTAGTTTATTAAACACCTCTAATTATTGATTGAACATATATATGTGACCTTCATTTGTGTAAGTTGGATGAGATTTATAAATGAATTTAATGTTCTGTGACTTGAAATTAAAATGCAGTTTCAAAAGTTTCTTTCTTATCCTAAACAGTGGCGAATTTAGAGGCAAAAAATAGAGTATCGGAATTCATGGTCTTTTCGTAAAACTAGATATTTTATGTATATATTTTTTAAAATTGTATAATATTATATTTTGACATCCATACTATAAGAACTCTAACTGGTCTACATGATTAAATGTTGAGCTTTTGATCTTGAGGAATAAGGATCAGTTTCCACTTAATATATTTTTTTGATGCACCCATGTTCGGATCAATTCCCACTTAGTACATTTTTTTTTGCGCACCCATGTTCGAAAAATCCTAAATTTGCGTATGATCCTAAAGTTATATAAACATATGTTGTTAATTCAGAAAAGTGAAATGATTTCAGCTTTGAAAGTGTCAATAAATAATGCTAGCTATGTTCCACTGTTGTTTCATCATCGAATATATTAGACAGCAGTGCTGGCCAATGTTTCCTAAAAATTGTGCTTTCAATATAATTATATAGTTTGGTTTAATTTATTTCATGGTTGTCCTTGTCACATTGGCTTTTATGTCATGTGCTTAATAGATGTACTACTTATATTATACGTGGATAAGATTTTAGGGGCCAAATCTCTTTTATCAATTTTGATTGCCGGTTGGGTTACAGTAGATCGACTCTCAGTGTAAAACGAGTCAATTTATGATAGATTTTTGAAATATGTTGTAGTCATGATTAGTTTCATTGAGATAAGTTATAAAAAGTAAAGTGTACAATGTAATTGATACAAATAATTTTATTATGGAGAGATCTTTGTTTAAAGGAGTAAAAATTCACACAACATATTTACGTAGGATATACCTCAAATATCCACTAAATCAGAGTAATTTTAGATTATAACCCTATAATCAAAGGGACTAATTTTCCAACTGCTCCTTTCAAGATTCTACCCCATTCTCGAAAGCCTTTTACAATTCAAAAAATAAATACTTGTTCCAAATCTTCTATAAAAGTAAATAGGTTGCAATTTAATTGAACAACTCGAGAACTAAAACAATAGCTTCTTAGAAACACATGTTCTCTTTGTTGACTTTCACATAAATAATTCCACATTTATAACTATGGGTAATGCTAAATGGCTAGAGAATTTGGGCCAGAAATTTAAAAAGTCTATAATTTCCTCTTTATTTTGAAACTGATATTTTTTTTTCATTTTTTAATTAAAAAGTACTAAAGTTAAAGGGGTAAAAATGTTCAAAAAAGTAAAATAACATAGTGTGAAATATGTTATTTTACCATTTTGGCCAAATTCCGGCCGAAAGTATTTTTCTTGATATGTGTGAATGGCCACTTCTTTAATACTCTCATGTCCCTAATTACGTATCCATTTTTTATTTGACACACCTATTAAGAAAACAATATTGACATAGTAAGTTTACCATTTTACCCTTATTAATTATGATGTAGATGAATTAAAAATTTAAGATTTTGAAGAAGTTCTATCTTTTTCAAAGTAATTAATTGAGGGTATAATACGTAAAAAAAATTGTCCTTTCTGGATTTGTCAAAATGGACAAGTAATGAGGGAGAAATAGAAAAGGAAAAGTGGACAAGTAATTAGGGACAGAGGAAGTAGCATTAATATTATAGTTCTTTATATAGGACAAATATTGATTGAAATCCTCTATTCTTGCTCCAAAATGACTGAAATCCTCCAGTATCATATAGTGTAATGATGATTGGGTATATATATATATATATATTATTAATTTTGGATCTATAATTTTAATAATTTTTAGTGATAAGAACCTAAATGTCAAATCAATCAAATTTATATCCGAGATCTACCTTTTTATAATAATACACCCATCATCTCGAAATCCTGGATACATCACTGCTTATTTAAGACATGCTTAAAAATTTATTCTTGCATAATGTTTCTCCTTCTTCTTCTTTTCTTGATAATTCTTGTAGTATATCAAAACTTCAAATTTGACTTAGCTCAATTTGACTTATAACAGTATTATGCACGATGGTTAAGCTTATGCTTTCAAGTCGATTAAACGCATGAAAATGGAGCACTTCAAACATTGCACATTTATTCACGGAAAAGTGAGTGCAAAAACCAGACACATACATCAACCAAAATAGTTTTAAAAAAAAAAGACCCTAAAAATTTCAAACACTAGTGATGTAACATTATATTGGAAATCATGTTCCCAATTATATAAGATGGTTGTACTAGCAAAACTTTTGAGCACGTTGTTGCAAGAAAAAGGAACTACAACTACTTTCTCACTCCCGTTTTATGCGACATTATTTGATTACAGTGGCAGAGTTAAAGTTTTTAGTAAAGAGTTCAAAATTTGAAGAAGGAAACACACGAACTAATCGAAGGGGGTTCGAATCTACTGTATATACATAAAAAATAATTTTAACCATTTATAAATAATAAATATTTTTCGTTGAAGGAGATTCGGATGAACCCGCTAACAATATGCTGGCTTCGCCCCTGTTTGATTGGACAATTTTTTTTTTTTAAATAAAGTTTTTATTTCTCAAAATTTATACTTTAGAATTTTTCAAAATTATTTATATGATTATAAATCATCTCATTAAAAATAAAAAAGTTTATAATTGGGTAGTTGTGCAACTTTATTTTGAAAACTTTCTTTAAGTCGTGAGACTATCAAACAACAGTCTCTCTAACGCACAAAGGTGTGAGTAAAATATGTGTACATTCTATTTTTTTCAGATCATAGTTATGAAATCATACTGGATATGTTATAATTCTTGTTATTGCTAAGAGTAATTAACATATAAAATTCTATAATCGAATTATTTTTAAAAATATGAAAATTTATTGTTGCTTATGGGACAGACTAAAAAGTAAAATATATTACATACAATGAAAAAGGATAAAGAATGCCCCTAAACTGTCGCAAAATGTATAAATATATCTTTCATCCGTCTATTTTACTAAAAATACCCCTCTGGTACATTTTTGGCTCACTTATGCCCTTTTAACTCAGGATCAACACTAAATTTTGTCTAATCTTTTTTTAAAGTTCACATGATAGTTTATGACTGATCCAAACAAATTATAATAATTAAAACCAACCTTAACAAGTATTTGATGTTTTTCAAATTTCGAAAAAATTATAATAATTATATGTCCAATGATTTCTGAATTCTATTCCACTTAATTAGTACTAACAAAGTGGAGAAGATTATAATCTTTAAGATAATAATACCAAGGAGCAACCTCAAATTTTAAGTCAAGCTTGTAATTCTTGCCTAAATATCTCACTAATGCTCTGTTTTATCAAAGGAGATGTTTCTGCTAGTGCACATCTATTCGGCTTACTAGATCTCCATCACATTTAATATCTTGAATGGTTACTCAATTTACGAGAATATCTCATCGATGTTATTTTTATTTTTTCAGGACACTAAAGTCATTCAACTTTTATAAATATCTTATTCAAGTTAAAAATTTTTAGAACAACAAAGTCAATAACTATCGTCTTTTAACTCCAAAAATATAAAACACACCTAACATATCATATTAACTTTTTTTTTTTTCTATAATAAACGTACATATTATTAATATGACCCCAAGAGCTGGTTTTCTGTCTGCATAAATACAAACTTAATTAGGTGTCTAACAATAGAAAGAATATGTACAATTGACCATGAGACATTGGCTTTTTGAATAGGACTTGTTAGTTAAAAAGAAGGGTAAAATGAACCTTGACCCCACTTAAGTGATCTAGGTTTTGGGAAGCTAAAAGTATATATTCTAAAAAATATATTTATTTTAGAGAAGATATTTTAGGAGTGAGACGTGTTTAAGTGGTTGAGAACATTCCACGCTGAAATAATAATAAGTGAAGCAAAGGTTTTTGACTAAGCTTTTAAAAAGCAAATAATAAGTGTGGCTTGAGTAATAACACAAATTGTTATTCAAAAGCTTTAAAAAATAGTCTCCTCATAAATACTTTTTTTAAAACTCGAGCACGTGAAAATTACTACTCTAATATTAGCAAAAGTGCACAACTTGTTACTTTTCAAAAGTATTTTTTCGAAAAAAAACTTTTGACAAAAAAAAACATTAATTATTCAAAATAAACAAAGTTCGAAAGTTTGATCAAATATGCTAGAAAAATCAGTATTGTACCAAGTCTATGGTTTGTCTATAAATTGAAGAGTCCTTTGATGCACTAACATGACAAGAAAACCAAATTGAGGAGAAAATGAAGCACTTAGTAATTAGTTGTGCCATGTCAATGGAAAAGCAAAAACACTACATTGCCATGCTCCTCACACAAGCTATTTTTGCAGGCATGGCTTTGTTTTCTAAATCTGCAATATCTCAAGGGATGAACCCTTATGTTTTTGTGACTTATCGTCAAGCATTTGCTATCATCGCGTTAGCCCCCCTCGCTGCCTTCTTTGAAAGGTTATTAATTAATAATTCGCGATTTTTTAGTAGTGTATGTACAAGCTTAACAACTATATTGTATATATGCAATTTTCAACTTTTTGTTTTAACTAAACAGAAAATCTGATGTTCCTTTATCCTACAACATCATATTGAAGATCTTCTTGATGTCATTACTTAGGTAAGTTCACTATTAATTATTTAATTTACTGTCTGCTAATCATTAGCCTCACTTGATTAATTTTGTTACATTTTTTTCAGCACTCTAAGTTTGGATCTATATTATTTTTCCATACATTACACCACAGCAACATTTGCTGCAGCCTCCACTAACTTAATTCCAGCCATCACTTTTTTTATGGCAGTAATTTTAAGGTACACTTCAAAGCTACCTAAGCTAACAGTCTCTTTGTTCACTTTTACTTGTCATATTTCATTTCATGAGAGTCAACTTAATTAATTTTCGAAGCTAACTTATTCACTATTTTAAATTTAGATATTCGAAAACTATACTATATGAAAAATCACATCTTAAAAAATTGGTCATAGTCTATGCAGTTTGACTCTCTAGAAACGAAATGTGACAAGTAAACATGAACAGAGAGGGAGTATTAAGGAACCATATGTACTTAATGTTCTGTTTTATTTTTAAAAAAAATCAAATATACAGAGTGGAGGCTCTTGCAATAAAGAAGTCACATGGAATGGCAAAATTGTTGGGTTCTTCAATTGGTGTTACAGGAGCTTTGGTATTTGCCTTAGTTAAAGGTCCACAATTGAACTTCATGAATTGGTTCAAAGGGAACACAAGGGGAACTCATAGCTCAAATTTGAATTATAGTTTGAAGGAAGAGTGGTTTAAAGGTTCACTAGTCATGGTTTTAGCTAACATGACTTGGTCTCTATGGCTCATTTTACAGGTATATTTAATTACATCTGAGTCAATTTAAGTGTCTTACTTTTCATAAAGATTGTCTCTTTTTATATTTAGTAAAGAGTATCTGACAAGTTTAAGATCATGAGATTTAAACAAACTCTGATTGTTTCTTTTTTTAGGTTCCTATTGTGAAACTATATCCAGCAAAGCTTCGTCTTGCCACTCTATATTGCTTGTTTAGCTGGATACAATCTTCAATTTGGGCCATGGTGATGGAAAGGAATATATCAGCATGGAAGCTAAAATGGGACATTAATCTTTTTTCAGTAGCTTACTGTGTATGTTTTTTCCTATGTTATTTCAAGACATGATTTTTGTTTCAATTAATTAAATTAATCCTTGGAAATATAACATAATCTTCAACACCTCATAGAGCCCCGTTATGTCTTTTTGACACTTTTTATTGATAAAATTTTCACGTACGAGCTTGATTCTTTTTTCATGGCCCCAACATATGGAAATTCTTTTTAATTTTGGATGGTGATGAGATTTGATCTCAGGAACTCTGCTTGCTTTATACCATGTTGAAGTGTGTGATTATCTCATCTAAAAGCTTAAGCTGTTAGAGAGAGCACACTTTAATTATTTAATTATATTCTCAACAAGCACCACTTAAAATAAAAGTTAAAGGTTTTTATTTTCCGACTCAACACAAAGCACGATGTTTTTCGCCACGTGGATCTCATTTTTTTCTCTAATTGGGTTGAAAATTAACTTTTGTTTTTCTTAAGTAATTCTACGTGGATATCATGTAAAGTGAGTTGATGATGTGGCGACCTACTTATATTATTTTTCTCGTAACAAATTTTGTAACTTGGTGTAATAAATTGAAAATTAGATGAACATCAATGAAATTCACCCTTTTTGTTGTTTATGGCATAAATTACTGGTTTTTACTATGTAAAATAATTATTCACCAAAAACATTGCAGGGTTTGATTGTTACAGGCTTGACATACTGGATACAACTTTGGACTGTAGAGAAAAAAGGGCCAGTATTTATATCTATGTTCACTCCATTATCACTCATCATAACTGCCATAGTGTCAGCATTTTTGTGGAAGGAAACACTTTATGTGGGAAGGTAATACCGCGATTTCTATCTTGTTCAATAAAATCATCACACAGTAAATCATCAAATTAGTCCATATACATGACGTTTTTGCTATTAGAATGAATATGATCTATACTAGATATACGTAACGTTTTTGCTAATAATCAACTTAAATGGTTCAATTCTTTTATAATTAAACTTCAAATACTCAATTTTTTTTTTGTTTTTTTGTTTTGTTTTTGGCAGTGTATGTGGAGGAATATTGCTAGTTGGTGGGCTTTACTTGGTTCTATGGGGAAAGAATAGAGAAGCAGAGAGGGAAATAAATCAATAGTGGAAATCAAGGATGGAATTACAGTAATTTAATAGGACAATATTGTATACTCCCTGTCACAATTCAAAATGACATAGTTTGAATTTCGAAAATTAAATAAGAAATTCTCTATTGTTATTTGTTTATATATCCTTCAAATATTTTAAATTGTTAATTCATATGGCTTATAGTACTTTTATTTATCAAAAGATTGTATATCCAAATGAATAGTCGAAATAAAGAAATTTGACTCTTAATTAAAATCTTAATTATGTCATATAAATTGAAAAAAAGAAAGTAATATATTTGGTAATACTTGTATATCCAAAGGCATTTCTAGTCCAATATTTCACATTGGACATGATCCAGTATTTGGGCCCGATACAAAGTTCCACTCTCAGTATGATTAACTTAAAAGAAAATAAAAACATAAAGCTGAAGTCTGACACTACACAATATTAGCACGATGCTTTTATTTTATTATATAATTTTTATTTTATAGCACGTTATCAACATGATATTTTAACCTTTTTGAGGGATTAATTCAGCTTCTTCTATCCGTGAGATTCGGTGTTGACCATGACGGACTTGTGGATAAATTGTTAGATCGTTCACAAAAGTATAAATTGGGTAACTCATTCCAATTCTATTTTACAATCACTTTTAGTAGTTTGTAATTATGATCTCTTTTACACATGTTTATTGTTTTCTTGGAGTAAAAGACATAAATTTGTTGAGCACTTCCCTGAATATACTACCATTCTTCTCACTGACGTCATAGATACAAGAAAATTTGCTGTATAAAACTTTTATTAATATGTTAATTTTAATTAGCGATTTATTGTTTCACTCTTTAACAAATAATAATAATAAATTAGGAGTTTCAATAGTACTTTCTTTAAATGGATATGTATCCAAGAAAATGAGTTAACTAATCAAACACCCGGTGCATTTTATTTTAATTTGCTTTCACGCTATCATATTTAAGTGATCCCACTCACTAAAATTGTTAAACTAAAAAGTGTGTGAATGATAAGTTATGCAATTATATATATTTTTTTGAAACTTAACTTACTTATATATAAAATTATAAAGTGGGAGTATGTTTAAAGGTTCAAGAGTGAGTTTTATGACACTTTGACCTATTATGTCATTAATTAAGAGCGAGACGATATATTCAAGTTTTATCGCACTAATAAAACAAGACATTGAGTTTGAGTCCTGATGCACCATGATGATAAGATTTTGGGTTGAAGTCGCATCATATTTTGGTCTACCACATCTTTAAATGGACAAGACATTGTGTTAAAGACCCAATGCAATATGTTGATGATATAATGAAAACTGAGAAAATTGATATGCTCTTGATAAAAATTGTGAAGTCCATCTCATTGAATATGCTCCATTCTTTGAAGTGAATATGATAGAAATACTTTAAAATTCCGAAAGATGACAAGATAATTTATGATTAGACATATAAATATGGACGAGAAGGGACAAAATTATAATAGTCACCATTGTGATAATTATAAAAGAAAGAATATTATGAGTTCTCAAAATGACCTCTTAAAGAGTGAAGGTAATTTTTGTCATCAAATTTGATATGAAAGGTATTGGGCACAAAATTACCGTGTAAACTAATTTGATTTTTATAAATCCTCTATAAAAATAAAGAAATGTAAAGTGAAGATGCACTTGATCTTTCAAAAGTGATGTCGAGGTATGTCATATGAATATGATAAATTTTAAAGCATGACAATTAACTTCTAATGAAAAAATTAATAATAATTATGAAGCATGTATATATGATTATAGTCAGTTCCTAAAAGAGAATGTGACTTGTGATAAGTATCATGAAAAGTCGACCATTCTTGAAAGTGAATGTGTCAAGTGATGATGTATCATGACCCAAAAACGAACTTGATGACACTTTTCTAATCCCACCAAGACAAGTCTACCTCAACCCAACGAAAAGAAAGAAAATGCGGAAAACAGTAAAGCAAGAACAAGACAAAGGCGGAAAACTTATTCATTCTACACATTACCCAAAACCTGATTGTCACGTGTACAAGTCACTAATAAAAATATAAAATTCAAAGATAAATACAAGTGTCAAGTAGAACAAAGTTTAAAAGAACAAGGAAAAGAGGGTTCGCCAAGATGACAAGCAGCTCCTCTTAAATCCTTCACGAACCTAGATTGTTAGAAGAAGAAGAAGAAACAAGGGGTGAATACCAACAACACAGTACCTAGCAAGCAACCTACTAAACAAAACAACTAGCTAGAAAACAAATACCCCTCACACTCCAACTGAAACTCCTCAACTACAACATGCACAAAAATCAGCTCAACCTAGAAATTCTACAAAACACGGCTCACAGGCCCAATATTCACACTTCAATCTTCATAAGCAACAATCAACAACTCGAATAAGTCAATTTCAATAACAAGTAGTTCAGTCACACATAACAAGTACATCAATCACAATCCACATGTAAATCACGCATAAGCATCAAATGCATCAAGTCTCAATGATCAATCTCTTGTCGGGATTATTTTTTATCGGCACAATATCATTAGCCGAAATCATTTCCCATTGGCTATATCAGATCACTAGCTGAAACCATTTTCCATCGGCTTTATAACAATTGCTAGCAAATACCTTAGCATAACAATACTCGCCGGCAAAGACCTCGGCATAATAATATTCGCCGGTAAAGACCTCGGCATAATAACAGTCGCTGGCAAAAACAACAACATAATAACACTCGCCGACAAAGACTTCGGCATAATAACACTCGCCAGCAAAGACCTCGACATAATAACACTCGCCAGCAAAGACCTCGACATAATAAACACTCGCCGGCAAAAACCTCAACATAATAACACTTGCCTACAAAGACCTTGACATAATAAATCATCATATGTTTCATCACGGCGCCCATAATAAATGCATACAAGCAATATCAAAACACATGATAATTTCAAAAAAGGGTCTGTAAATGCGGAAACGGGCTTTAAAAAATGGTGTGAGTATACGTGAATGTTCCCAACTTATTACAGAGGTCCTCATAAAGTTTTTTGAGATTTTTTTAGGTGTTCCGGGGTGCCAGATCCATGGGCTAATACACACGAAAAACTGAGGAATTTGGGTAATTCCTAAAAGAGGGTCTATAAATGCGAAAATAGACGTTAAGAAAATGGTGTGAGTATACCTGGTGGTTACCCAACTCATTATGGATGTCCTCATAAAGTTTTTTGAGAAAACAATTTTGGGTGAATCGGGATGCTAGATCCATGGGCCAATATACATGAAAAATTGAGAAATTTGGATAATTTCTAAAATGGGGTAAGTAAATGCGGAAACGGGCATTAAAAAATGATGTGAGTATGGTGGTTCCCTAACTCATTATGGAGGTCCTCATAAAGTTTTTTGAGGGAAAAAAATTTGGGTGCTCCGGTGCGCCAGATCAATAAGCTAATACATACGAAAAATTAAGGAATTTGGGTAATTCCTAAAAAGGTGTGTAAATGCAGAATCGGGCGTTATAAAAATAGTGTGAGTATACTTGGTGGTTCCCCAACTTATTATAGAGGTCCTCACAAAGTTTTTTGAGAAAATTTTTTTGGGTGCTCCGGGATGCCAAATCCATGGGCTAATACACACAAAAAATTAAGAAATTAGGGTAATTCCTAAGAAAGGGTCAGTAAATGCGGAAACAGGCGTCAGAAAAATGGTGTGAGTATACGTGGTGGTTCCCTAACTCATTACGGAGGTCCTCATAAAGGTTTTAGAGAAAAGAAAATTTGGGTGCTTCGGGGCGCCAGATCCATGGGCTAATAAACACAAAAAATTGAGAAATTTGGGTAATTCCTAAAAAAGAGTCTTTAAATGCAAAAACGGGTGTTAAAAAATGGTGTGAGTATATCTGGTGGTTCCCCAACTCATTACGGAGGTCCTCATAAAGTTTCTTGAGAAAATAAATTTGGGTGCTCCGGGGCGCCAAATCCATGAGCTAATACACACGAAAAATTGAGGAATTTGGGTAATTCCTAAAAGAGAATTTGTAAATGCGTAAACGGACATTAAAAAATGGTGTGAGTATACGTGGTGGTTCCCCAACTCATTACGAAGGTCCTCATAAAGTTTTTTGAGAGAAGTTTAGGGTGCTTCGGGGCGCCAGATCCATGGGCTAATACATACGAAAAATTGAGGAATTTGGATAATTCCTAAAAAAGGGTCTTTAAATGTGGAAAAGCGCGTTAAAAATGGTGTGAGTAAACATGATGGTTCCCTTACTCATTACAGATGTCCTCATAAAGTTTTTTGAGAATAAAATTTGGGTGCTCCGGGGCTCCAGATTTATGGGCTAATACACACGAAAAAATTGAGGAATTTGGGTAATTCATAAAAAAAGTTTGTAAATGCGGAAACAAGCGTTAAAAAATGGTGTGAGTATACGTAGTGGTTCCTATATTCATTACGGAGGTCCTTATAAAGTTTTTGAGAAATAAATATTTGGGTGCTCCGGGGCACCAGATCCATGGGCTAATACACACAAGAAATTGAGAAATTTGGATAATTCCTAAAAAGGGTATGTACATGCGGAAACGGGCGTGTAACACCCCAATTTTTTTTTGACTAAGACTTGAACCGTTCTTCGTAGTGAGTGATATTTTACCAAGGAATTAAAAAGTTCTTAAGTGTTAAGGTCACTATATGTAGCACCTTGAGTTCCAAGAAGAACCGACGAGAAAAGCATTCAAGTCATTCTTAAGTTTTCCTTAAGTTTTTGGTCAACTTCAAACGACCATAACTTCTAGTACAAGATGAGTTAGGTGAGCTACAAAATAGAAAATTAAAGCCCTTCGAGTCCTCTTTCCAATGCCACTAAGTTTGTGCTAAATTCTGAGTTCTGAGTAAAAAGTTATGACTGATTTACTAACATCGCGCAAACCTAGCAGCAGCTCCGCGACGCGGAGCCAACACGAACCTCACTGCCCGGTGAAAGATCTTTCCGACTCCCAGCTTGTTTTAATTATTTATTTAGGGGTATATTAGTCCTAAAAACCCTTAGGAGGTCATCTAAATTGCCCTAAACGAGTAGAAAATCAGTTTTCTTAAATCTAAACCCTCTCATTCACACCAAAAATTCTACGCTCAAGGAATTCAAGAAACGCTAAGGCTAGGGTTCATCTTTCAATATTTTCCTTCAAGTTCTTCAAGAAGATGGTTCTTTTAGGTATGTAAGCTTCCATAGTGTTGGGTTTGTTCACCCACACGTCAATCATGTTATTTCAGCTTTAAATTCGTTCAAAAAGTTGAAGCTTTGATGTTCTTGTTATGTATTCATGAATTTTCTTTCATTCTTGAATTCGGCTGAGATTGAGGAGTTCTTGAGGTAAATGTGTCGATTTATAGAGGGGTTAGAGTTAGATTCCATTGTACATGTGCTGGGTATCTAAATCTAAAAAGAGATTGAGAAAAAGAATCGAATCTAGGTGAATTGGGGTTAGAAAACGAAGAAGAAATTTCGTTGAACGAAATTTGAAAGTGGTCGCGTGTCACGCTCCTAGTGCCCAGATTCGAAATTTCATCTTCGCGTCACGGAGCTGACACGAGGTGTTCTGCCTCAAAAGACATTTTCGAAACCAAATTTTAAAAGCCTCTCTACGTCGCGGACCAATTCTCAAATATTGATTTTCAGTATTTTCTCATGTTTAGCTATCTAAAATCAATCCTAAACATTATGAGACCTTTCCTATCACAAATCACAACCTTGAATTCATAAATCACATTCAAGGTAGAGTTGAGAGTCAAGTCTTGAGAGTTCTTTCAAACATTTTTTAGAAAATCCCTTTTTGTCTTTCTGAGGAGTCTTCTACAAATTCTAATAACTTGTTTCAAGACTTGAGAAAGTGAGTATGTGAGTGAGAATAATGTATTCATGAGTCTACCTTGTCATCATGAGATCTTTCTTATCATGAACTATAACTTTTGAATTCATAATTCATAATTCACATTTAAGAGAGAGTTAAGGGTAGAGTTCAAGAAAGCCTTTGAGTTCAATTGTGAATCCTTTGAGATCAACTATCGATTTGAACTAAGTTTTGAGGAAGTAAGTCAGAGAATAAGAAGAGTCGTATACATGAGTTCCATATAGTTATGTAGACCATCGAGTCGAGTTATTTCATGCCTATTATTTCGCATGAACTTCGTAAGTCGAGCATCTTTCAGAAAAGTGGTATCTTCAAGTTCTAAGCCTTTAAGTGTTGAGTTCCTAATCCTTTTTGAGAAGTATCTTTGAGTCCTTGAGTTGAATATTTCATGCTTATAATTCCGCATGAATATTATAAGTCGAACAGTTTTGAAATGAAAAGTATCTTTGAGTCATTGAGTTGAGTAGTTCATGGTCATAATTCCGCATAAAGTTTGAGTTGAGTATTCTAGAAGTGAGTAGTATTATTAAAGTTCTTGAGTCCCAGGTATTGAGATCTATCTATGGTTATTAAAAACCTTGCATCGATTCGTTCACGTCCATAATTCGGCATGAACCATATTTTGAGAAGTCTTTTACAAATGTTTTAACTTTGTTTTGAGACTTAAGTTTTGAAGTTCAGTAAAGAGTAAAGTTGAAGTTCATTTCTTCAAAAGTATATGGGGACTGTGTATTCCCAAAAGAGAGCTTTTAAGCTAAGTTTTGAGTAATTATCTCAAACTAGAGAAAGAGTTTTGTCTTTTACAAACACATGAGCTAAGTATATTTTGGGAGTATTATTGATCACCGATGTGGGGATGCGAGTTCATATTAACTCAAGTCTCCATGAAAACCATGTAGCCATCATGGGTAGAAAGGAGTCATACTTTTTAGATGAACCCTTTCCACATTGATTAGTGGATCCAGTAAGTTCAGTTAGGTCCTATACTGATGGCAAGGTATAGGATGGTTATTGGCAGCGTGAGGTAAAGTGTTGTATCATCACTACAGCACTTAAGTGATGGTTATCGGTTAGAGAACTCCCACATAAACTATATTACTTTATTATATAAGTAAAGTTGAGTTTGTTATTGCATTTTCTTTAACGAACTAAGTTGTTTTACTGTTTTATAAAGCTTTCCATAAATTGCATGTGTGTTGTTGTTGTCTATTGAGTTGAGTATCCAGAGTTGAGTACCCAGAGTCGACTATCATATCTTTGAGTTGTGTATTTAATCTCTGAGTTGAGTATCTTATCCTTGAATACTTTAGAGTTGAGTAAGTTGACTAGTTTTGAGTATCCATGAGTTGAGAGTAAGTTTGAGAAGACGTAAGTATGCTTCCTTTGTATCAAGTTTCAAGCTTATGTTATGCTTTAGAATTCCTCTTACATGCTCGTACATTCCACGTACTGAGCCATTTGGCCTTCATCTTTTCATGATGGAGACACATGTATTCAGGATCATCAACAAG
Source organism: Solanum microdontum (assembly GCA_036250385.1). Lineage (NCBI taxonomy): Eukaryota > Viridiplantae > Streptophyta > Magnoliopsida > Solanales > Solanaceae > Solanum > Solanum microdontum. Next base: position 15,663 of record JAJONQ010013573.1, read on the forward strand.
AGATTCGTCGATACATCTGAGAGTTCGAGTTAGCTATGGTGAGCCTCCTTATTTTCCAGAGGATTTCATTTACTTTTCAGTTTAGTTAGGATATCGTGAGTCTTGTCCCGACTTCCATCTTTATCAGTTAGAGGCTTCATAGATAGTCAGTATTGTTGAGAAGTCTGTATTATTCATTTATTTTATTAAATGTTTTAAAGACTTAATTGCCTATTTTATGGCGAGTTGAATATATTATTTTTATTCTAAGTTGTTCATTTGAGTTAAAGTTTTGAAAAAGTTGAGTTTATTGAATTTTATTCTGTTTTAAGCTTTTGCATACTTAAGTTAATCTTCCGCTTGTAGTCAGCCAGGACGAGGGTTCGCTTGGGGACCAACAATGGTTCTTAAGTGTCGGCCACGTCCAGGGTGTAGACTCGGGTCGTGACAGGGCTTGAATAAATGGTGTGAGTATATGTGGTGGTTCCCCAACTCATTACGGCGGTCCTCATAAAAAAAATTAGAGATTTTTTTAGCGTGCTCTGGGCACCAGATCCATAGGCTCATACAAACGAAAAATTGAGGAATTTGGATTATTTTTAAAAAAGGGTCTGCAAATGCGAAAACACGCGTTAAAAATGGTGTGAGTATATGTGGTGGTTTCCCTACTCATTATAGAAGTTCTCATAAAATTTTGGAGAATAAAATTTGGGTGCTCCGGGGTGCCAGATCTAAAAGCTAATACACATGAAAAATTGAAAATTTTGGATAATTCCTAAAAAAAGGTCTGTAAATGTAGAAACAGGTGTTAAAAAAATTGTGTGAGTATACGTAGTGGTTCCACTATTCATTACGAAGGTCCTCATAAATTTTTTTGAGAAATAAAAATTTGGGTGTTCCGGGGAGCTAGATCGATGGGCTAATACACACGAGAAATTGAGAAATATGGATAATTCCTAAAAAAGGGTATTCAAATGCGGAAATGGGCGTGAATAAATAGTGTGAGTATATGTGGTGGTTCCCCAACTCATTACGGAGGTCCGGATGAAAAATAATCAGAAATTTTTTTAGGGTGCTCTGGGCGCTAGATCCATGGCTTATACAAACGAAAAATTGAGAAATTTGAGTTATTATTAAAAAAAAGTCTGTAAATGCGGAAATAGACGTTAAAAAAAATGGTGTGAGTATATGTGGTGGTTCCCCAACTCATTACGGAGGTCCTCATAAAGTTTTTGGATAAAATAATTTTAGGTGCTCCGGGGCACCATATCCATGGTCTAACACATACGAAAAATTGAAAAAATTGGATAATTACTAAAAAAGGGTATGTAAACGTTGAAACTAGCGTTAAAAAAATGGTGTGAGTAAACGTGGTGGTTCCTCAACTCATTACGGAGGTCTTCATAAAGTTTTATGAGGAAAAAAATTTGGGTGCTCCGTGGCGCCAGATTCATGGGCTAATACAAACGAAAAATTGAGGAATTTGACTAATTCTTATAAAAGGTCTGCAAATGTTGAAACAGGCATTAAAAAAATGGTGTGAGTATACGTGGTGGTTCCCCAAGTCATTACGGAGGTCTTCATAAAGTTTTGTGAGAAAAAAATTAGGGTGCTCTAGGCCTAGAACCATGAGCTAATGCACATGAAAAATTGAGAAATTTGGGTAATTCCAAAAAAATGCCTATAAATGCGGAAATGAGCATTAAAAAAATAGTGTGAGTTTACGTGATGGTTTCGCAACTCATTTCAGAGGTCCTCATAAAGTTATTGGGAATAAAATTTTGGGTGCTTCGGGGAGCCAGATCAAAGGGCTAATACACATGAGAAATTTGGGTAATTCCTAAAAAAAGGAACGGTAAATGCAGAAACGGGGTTAAAAAAATTGTGTGAGTATACGTGGTGTTTCCCCAACTCATTACGGATGTCCTTAACAATTTTTATGAGAATTTTTTTTGGGTGCTTCGGGGCACCAAATCCCTGGGCTATACACACAAAAAATTGAGGAATTTAGGTAATTCCTAAAAAGGTCAATAAATGTGGAAATGAACGTTAAAAATGGTGTGGTATACGTGATGTTTCCCCAACTCATTACGTAGGTCCTCATAAAGTTTTTTGAGAAGAAATTTTTGGGTGCTCTGGGGCGCTAGATCCATGGGCTAATATACATGAAAAATTGAGAAATTTGGGTAATTTCTAAAAAGAGGTTAGTAACTGTCGAAGCAGACGTTAAAAAATGGTGTGAGTATACGTGGTGGTTTCTCAACTTATTACGGAGGTCCTCATTGAGTTTTTTATGAAAAATATTTTAGGTTCTCCGAGGCGCCATATTCATGGGCTAATACGCATGAAAACTGGAGAAATTTGAGTAATTCCTAAAAAAGGGTCTGTAAATGCGGCAACGGGAGTTAAAAAATTATGTGAGTATAAATGGTGGTTCTCCAATTCATTATAGAGGTCCTAAAGTTTTTTGAGAAAAAAATTTAGGGTGCTCCAGGGTCCCAGATGCATGGACTAATATACACGAAAAATTGAGGAATTTGGGTAATTTCAAAAATAATATTTTGTAAATGCGGAAACGGGCGTAAAAAATTGAGTGAGTATACGTGGTAGTTCCCCTACACATTACGTAGGTCCAAATAATATTTTTTGAGGAAAAAAATTGGTTGCTAGGGTTACCAAATCCATGGGCTAATACACACGATAAATTGAGAAATTTACGTAATTCCTATAAAAGGATCTATAAATTCAGAAACGGGCGGTAAAAAAGTAGTGTGAGTATACATGGTTGTTCCCCAACTCATTACATAAGTTCTCATAAAGTTTTTTGGGGAAAAAATGTTGGGTGCTCTGGGGAGCTAGAGCCATGGACATTTAATGCCCACGAAAAAATTGAGGAATTTGGGTAATTCCTTAAAAATGGTTTGTCAATGCGGAGACGGGTGTTTAAAAAAATTTTGTGAGTATACGTGGTTGTTTCCCAACTCATTACGGAGGTCCTAATAAAATTGTTTGAGAAAAAAATTTTGGGTGCTCCGCGGCACGATATTCATGGGCTAATACTCACGAAAAATTGAGGAATTTGTGTAATTCCTAAAAAGAGTCTGTAAATGTAAAAACTGGAGTTAAGAAAATAGTGTGGTGGTTCCCAAATCATTACGGAAGTCCTCATAAAGTTTCTTGACAAAAAAATTTTTGGTGCTTGAGAAATTTGGGTAATTTCTAAAAAAGGGTCTGTAAATATGGAAACGGGCGTTAAAAAATGGTGTGAGTATAAGTGGTGGTTCCCCAACTCATTACGGAGGCCCTCATAAAGGTTTATAAGAAAAAAAATTCGATTCTCTGGGGCTCCAAATCGATGGGCTAATACACATGAAAAATTGAGGAATATGTGTAATTCCTAAAAAAGAATCTTTAAATGCGCAAATGGGCGTTAAAAAATTGGTGTGAGTATACGTGGTGGTTCCCCAACTCATTACGGATGTCCACTTAATGTTTTTTGAGAAGAAAATTTGGGTGCTCCGAGACACCAGATCTATGGGCTAATACATATGAAAAATTGAGGAATTTGGATAATTCTAAAAAAAGTTTAGTAAATGCGGAAACAAACGTTAAAAAAATGATGTGAGTATATGTGGTGGTTCCCTAGCACATTACGGAAGTTCTCATAAAGTTTTTTGAGAAATAGATTTTGAGTTCTCCGAGGCGCCAGATCCATATGATAATACACACGAAAAATTGAGGAATTTGGATAATTTCTAAAAAAAGGTTTGTAAATGCGGAAACGGGCGTTAAAAATGGTGTGCGTATAACATCTTAGGTTCTTCGGGGCACCAGATTCATGGGCTACTTACACACGAAAAAATTAGGAATTTGTGTAATTCCTAAAAAAGGTTTGTAAATGTGGAAAGGGTGTTAAATAAATGGTGTGAGTATACATGGTGGTTCCCTAACTCATTACGGAGGTCCTCATAGAGTGTTTTTTAAAAAGACTTCAGGTTCTCTGGGACACCAAATCCATGGGCTAATACACATAAAAATTAAGGAATTTGGGTAATTCTTAAAAAAGGGTTTGTAAATGCATAAATGAGCGTTGTAAAAATAGTGTGAGTTAATGTGGTGGTTCCTCAACTAATTACGGAGGTCCTCATAAATTTTTTTGAGAAAAAAATTTAAGGGTGCTCCGGGACACCTAATCCATGGTCTAATACAAAGGAAAAATTAAGAAATTTGGATAATTTCTTTTAAAAAAGTCTTGTAAATACGAAAATCGGCGTTAAAAAATATTGCAAGTATTAGTGGTGGTTTCCCAACTTATTATAGTGGTCCTTATAAAGTATTTTGAGAATTTTTTTTGTGTGCTCCAGGGCGCCAGATTCATGGGCTAATACGCACAAAAAATCGAGGAATTTGGGTAATTCCTAAAAAGGGCTTGTAAATGCGTAAATATGTGTTAAAAATGGTGTGAGTATACGTGGTGGTTCTGTAATACCCCAAAATATTTCTGAGCTAAGACTCGAACCATCCTTCATAGTGAGTGAGTGTTTCCGAGAAATTTAAAATTTCTTGAGTGTTAAGGTCACTAGATGTAAAAGCTTGAGTTACAAAAAGAACTAAATTTGAAATAGTGAAATTTTGCAAGTTAAGCTAAGTATGAGTTTTTGGTCAATTTCAATTGACCATAATTCCTAGCACAGGATGAGTTAGGTGTGGTATAAGAAACCTTAGGAAAGATATTTGAATTATATTTCCAACTCCACCGATTTTTCTAAGTTTCGAGGTTGTATGAGTGAGATATGACCTTTTGAAGTTAGGTTGTCCAATTAAGAAAAGTTAGCCGAAAATAGTAAGGGGTCTTTTGGTCTTTTCCTTACCAAATCAGAGTTAATTCATTTTTAATAAGGTTTTAAGGGTCTAATCCTATTAGTTTCAGTTGTATAATCCTAATATATACCTAGGGTTTTAGTTGAGAGTTCAAGAAGAGAAAAGAAGAGAGAAGAAGAGAAAAGAGGAGAGGATCAAGCGTTCATCGAGATTCTTGCGTCTTGTTGCGGAATTTCACCATGGGTTTAATCCCTAAGAGGTAATTAAGTTGTCATAGTGTTGGGTTTGTTCACCCACACACGAAACATGTTATTTTCAGCGTAATTTCATCCTCAAAAGTTGAAGGATTTAAGTTCTTGATAGGTGTTCTTGAAGTTCATTCTAAATCTTGTTTTGTTAGGGTTTTGATGATTTCTTGAGATGAAAGTGATTGTTTTGAGCGTTTTTTTGAGTGGATTAGTGTGTACTTAGGTTGGGTAATCGAATCTAAGGAAAACTTGAGAAAAGAAATCGATTAAAAGCAATTTAGGATAAGAAAACGAGAGGCAAAATTCGTCAAACTTGGCATGGGAAGAGGCTGGGGCAGCGCACCCTAGATATGCCCAAGGGGCTGGGGCGGCTCCCTTGCAGTGTGCCCATATGCACTCTATGAAGTTAGGGGCGGGCACCCCGCTCCCGAAACGCGCCAGGGTCGCCTGCCCCTCTCATTTTCCGTCAGTTGTCCCGTTTGAGATCCTTTGAAGTGTATCTACACCCCTTTTGATTCTAAACACTTTAAACTACTTCTAAACACCTAGAAATCATTCATAAACATTAATCATAACATTGAATTAATAGTTCAAATTCAAGGTAAAGTTAAGAGTTACGTCTTGAGAGTTCTTCCGAACATTTTGAGAGGGTCCATTTGATGAGTCCTCTACAATTTCTAGTAACTGTTTCAAGACTCGAACAAGTGAGTATGAGAGTAAGAGGAATGTATTCATGAGCCTACTTTATCAGTGAAGGATTTTTCATATCACGTGCCATAACTCTTGAATTCATAATTCACATTCAAGAGAGAGTTAAGAGTAGAGTTCAAGAAAGTTTTTAAGTTCGATTGTGAATCCTTTGAGATCCATCATCGATATGAGTTACGTTTTGAGAAAGTACGTATGACAATGAGAAGAGTTGTATACACGAGTTCCAAGTTGTTATTTAGACCCTTTAGTCGAGTCGTTCAGGCCCAAAAATTCTGCATGAACTTCATAAGTTGAGTATCATTAAGAGGAGTAGTATATTTAAGTCCTAAGTCTTGAGTATTGAGTTTCTAAGCCATTTGAGATTATATTCCTAATCATGGGACTATTACATGTTACCCATGAAGTCCTTGAGTTGGGTTATTCATGTCTATAATTTCGCAAGAACCCTATCAGTCAAGTAGTCTTGAGATGAGAAGTTTGTTTGAGTTGTTGAGTTGAGTAGTTCATGCTCGTAATTCCGCATGAACCCTCTGAGTTGAGCATTCTTGAAGTGAGTAGTATCATTGAATTTCTTTAGTTCCAAGTATTTAGTTCTATCTATAGTTATTGAAAACCTTGCATTGAGTCGTTCACGTCCATAATTCAGCATGAACCATATTTTAAGAAGTCTTTTATAAACGTTTTAACTTTGTTTTAAGACTTAAGCATTGAGTTAAGTAAAGAGTATAGATTGAAGTCATTTTCTTCAAAAGAGTATATCGGGACTATGTATTCCCAAAGAGTAAATGTTTTCACATTTAAACGAGAAAGGAAACTTTGATTTACAAAAAAGCCTTTGAGCTAGTCTTTCAGTAAAGAGGAAACTTTGATTTCCAAAAGAGCCTTTGAGCTAGTTTTTCAGTAAAGAAGAAACTTGGATTTCCAAGAAAGCTTTTAAGCTAAGTTTTGAGTAATTATCTCAAACCAAAGAAAGAGTTATGTTTTTACAAACATATGAGTTGAGTATATTTTGGAGTAGTATTGAGCACCGATATGGGGACGCGAGTTCATATAACTCAAGTCTCCATAAACCATGTAGCCATCATGGGTAGAAAGGATCATACTTTTTAGATGAATTCTTAGTGCTTTTTAGCATAGACTAGTGGATCTACTTAGTTAAAGCGTTCTATATGACGGCAAAGTACAAGACAGTTCTGGCAGCGTGGGCAAGACATTGTATCATCACTTAGGCTCATAGTGATGGTTATCGGTTAGAGAAACTCTCACAGAGTTATATTGTATTTTTATATACACATTAAGTATTATTGTATTTCTAATACATTGAGTTGTTATCTACAGTTTTACAGGTTTCCATCTATTACTATCTTTTAATGTTGCTTTATCCTTGAGTATCATGAGTTGAGTATTTCGAGTTGAGTATTTTGAGTTGAGTATCTTGAGTTGATTTGTGCTTCAGTGTGTCGAGTACGTTATTCTTGAGTTTCACTGAGTTGAGAACCTTATTACTAAGTTGAGTATCTTATCCTTGAGTACTTCTGAGTTGAATAAGTTTGAGTAGTTTTAAGTATCCTTGAGTATACCTCTGAGTTGAATATCTTATCAATGAGTTGAACTATGATTCTTTGAGTTGAGTGAGTTGAGAAGAGGTAAATATGTTTCCTTTTTTATCAAAGTTCAAGCTTATGTTTATGCTTTAAAATTCCTCTTACATGCTCGTACATTCCACGTACTAACCCATTTGGCTTGCATCTTTTCACAATGTAGACACAAGTATTCATGATCATCAACAAGAGCTTCGTTGATACATCTGGGAGTTCGAGTTAGCTATTGTGAGCCTCCTTGTTTCCAGAGAATTTCATTTACTTTTCCGTTTAGTCAGGATGTCGTGGGTCTTGTCCCGACTTCCATCTTTAACAGTTAGAGGCTTCATAGATAGTCAGTACAGTTGAGAAGTCTGTATCATTTATTTTATTAAATATTTTAAAGACTTAAGTTGCCTATTTTTTGGCGAGTTGAATAATTTATTTTATACTGAGTTTTCTTTTGAGTTAAAAGCTTTCTATTTAAGTTTCATGAATGTTTATTATGTTTTATTTATAAAAGTTATTTAGACTAGACTGATTTTAAGAGTCGTCACTTAATTTTTAAAGTAAAATTAAGAAAACTGTTTTTTCACAAGATTAAAAAATAGAAAATCTAATGAAAATCTTTAAGGGGGGTTCGGGGATCCATATTAACGTTTTAAGAAGGTTTTGAAAGCACCTAAAACGCCCACTTACTTGCAGTTATCTGACAATTAAAATATTTGTCTAACATTAGGCATGCTTGACTAGTTACGGAATAAACGGATTTTATAACTTAAAATCATTTAGAGAGGAAATGGAAAATATTATCTAAAATGTCTAAGTAGAGAAAAGCTCCTAAAAGTTTTAGAAATCAATTTGGAAAGACAAGTATACTTGGTTATTTTAAAATAAACATAAGTATACTTAGTTATTTTAAGATAAAGTATTATAAGTTAACTAACTCAAAATGGGTGTCCTTTGGGGAATTATGAGTTAAAAACCTTAAAATTAATCAGCAAATAAACATATACTAACAATAAAATTAACACGAAATATATAATAAGAAGAGAGGAAGATTTGGGCCCAAGTCTGGTTTCTGTTCGCCTGGGCTAGTGCCTAATTTTTTGCTTTGGATCTTTGGCTCATATGTACCTGTCTTAAACTATCATAAGAAATTAACTTTCTTTTGGACTTTTGGCCCAACTTCCACCTGTCCTAAAACTATCAAAATAATTCCTAGAAGTGATGAGCTTGGCTTACTATTCCCAAGTTCGGGTGTGTCCTTAAAGATTCAAGGACCTTTATGTTAAAGAGTTTCCTTAAGTTCTATGTACTAGATAGTAGTTTCTTTTATATTGTAAGGGCTATGTCCCTCTTGTGTTGTAGTCGTGTTTTAAGATGGCTACCTTGGGACGTAGTACTCCGATTTTGTATTAAAGGTTTAAATAAGGTGACTGTTTAAGTCTTGTGTTATATTATGAAAAAGTTTTAAATTTTCTGCTATTTTTCTATGATAAATGCTATGATGAATGCTAAGGGCTTGTATAAGACCTCCGAGAGGTCGAATGTGCCGGTAACGGCTAGGGGGTGCTCTCGGGTCGTTACAATTGGTCTGCTGGAAATTTAAAGAAAGGCCTAAAATGGTTCGTCTCAAATGGGTTTAGGGTGAGGAAATAAATGTCTAAAATTGTAATAAAAAGGTTAGGCAAATGAATTAACAATCTAACCAAATTGAATTTTATTAGTGCATCCGACTAAAGATTAAATAAAACGAATTAATATTAATTAATGAGCTTCTTAATCTTAACAAAATCAAATAATTAACTTAATTATAAATAATTAATTTAAAAATATAAACTATTACTTAAACCAAATTAGTTGACAAAATATTTAACTAAAACTAAAATCTTTTTGAGACAATTTTCGAATAT
>JAJONQ010013574.1:0-33879 GCA_036250385.1 Solanum microdontum
CTCTATTAGGTCAACCTTATAACACATAAAAGTTATTTAAATGAGAATTTGTATAATATTTAATTAATGAGGGATTCCAACATCATCATGAACTTAATCAATGTCCAAAATGTCAGAAAAAGAAAAGATTCATATCCACTTAATTAGTTGGTTAATTAAAGTTGTATAGTGACATAATTTGGTCTAGGGTGGATGACAGTTTTAAAGCAATCACTATAATTATCCTCAATTTAGCATTAAAAAATTAAGGCCAAACACATACACAACCCCTCAAATTTGTCCTCATTTTTCATTTTGGCACTCCAACTTAGTATTGTTCCATTTTAATCCTTAAACTCCATTTTTTCTATACCATTTAAACACTAATACCAATTTTTATGATTTTTTTTTATTTATGTTCTTCAATTGCAATTTTTTATTTCGTAAAAAAATTAAACATTCGCGAACGAACATAAAATTTTTCAAACAATAATATTATTTTTTGAGATTTTTCTGTATTTTTGCATGAAAGTAAATTGACGAAAGTTCTTTGATTTTCTTTCTTAAACATTCAATTAAATTAAATAACACTACTTATTTATTATTTCTTATCATCTAGGCTATCTAAATTTAACGCAAATATCACTTTTTATTTTTAATATATCAATACGAATAAATTTTTTTATCTTCAGTATGAGTAAAAAAAACTCTTGTTCATTGCTAATAACACTACTAAAAAATGTTAAAACTCGACTGACTTTAATTTATTAGATTGTCGGTGATTTTTAAGAAAGAAAACCAACACAATTTCGTCGGTTATTTTTCACATAAAAATACATAAAACTCTTAAAAATAAATTATTATTTTTTAAAATGAATTAGTTTTTGTTAATTTTTATTTTTTTTAACTAAAATTAACTGACACATGTCGATTTAAAATAAGAAGTTGCAATTGAAGAATATATATAAAAATAAAGAAATCATAAAAATAGTATTTCATGTTAAAATGGTACATAAAAAATGGAGTTTAAGGGTTAAAATAGAACAAGGCTAAGTTAGAGTGCCAAAATGAAAAATGAGGACAAGTTAGAGGGGTTGTATATGTGTTTGGCCAAAAATTAATGATTAAACTATATATCAATCCATGTACATGTCCTAGTTAAAGAGATTAATTATTTCTATTACATCCCTTGTAGGAGAATGTTATACTTTATTTTCCGTATTTCTCTTTTTTCTTAAAAAATAATTAATTAGCAGAGTTTTTTTACCTTCATTTATATTAAGGCTTTTGTAGTCTTCAAGCGATTATTATTAAAGAAGATGGAAAAAAATAATTAATTAATTAGCGGGTTTTTTTTTAACCTTTGTTTATATTGAGGCGTTTGTAGTCTTCGACCAATTATTATTAAAGACAAAATGACAAAATGACAAAAAATAGCTCATATTATCTTGAACTTCTAAAATGACAAATAGTTTGAGATAATTTCTTTTTTTTAAAAAAAGAATCAGGGCAAATAATTTTGAAACGGAGGGAGTATATCCCATTGTAATTTTCATCCACTAGTAATTTGATTCCCAATTTCTCTCTCTACACTTTTGTTTTGTGTACAAAATCATGAGTCCAAGAATATTTATTTATTTTCAAAATGTTTGAGACTTTATATTACCAATGATATTATTGTATACAATTTTCACAATTTTAAAGAACTCAAATTCATTTGTTATTAAACTTATAAACATATATATATATAGATATGTTGTTTTGTCTATCCAATTAATAATCAAGGTTGAGACACATAAAAATAAATTACCTAACTTTTCCACCACTAAAAGAATATGATACAAATAGAAAGGGCCTTATAATTAGCTTCCATTTTTGTTATAAAATGTCAAGGAATGTTATAAGAATATTACCCATACATTTCTAAAGAAATACTCGTAGTATAGTATAGTATTATGTTTTTTTGAACTTTGGTATTGAATAAATATAATATTGAATGGCTGTCCATGTGAAATCTTTGATGGAAATTGTCTTTCTTCTATCTCACATTAGCTGCAATTATAAAGTTATTAATTGACAAATATATAATTGTATGCTTCTAAGTATCAACTACTTGACATTGATATCGTGAAATAAGGATAATTTAAATTATACATACAACGATGAATAGAACATAAAACACATAAAATCAACATTTTAAAGCCCGACTCAATCCAAAGTCTTAAGTTCTTTCTTTCGATCGAAGTCAAGACAATACTTTTTATGATAAGATACAGATTGGTTTCTAGATCTCGTGGTTAGTTAAATTTTTCTAGCTAGGACTAATAAAATTAGATTACCCTCACTAAATTCATTCGATGAAATTAGTTTCGATATATAAAAATTTCTTATGATTTAAATATACGCATCGATACAGATCCATAAGCTAGAAAAAGGATAGTGACACCTCAAGTAAACAAATTTTGTAATATAATGTGGTAAAAATTAAACAACAATTCATGTATGACTTTGGTGAGAGTCCAATATTACAAACCAAGTAAATATTTAAATAAAAATGCACAAATCATATAAGTTATAGTATTCTTCATTATATTTTTTTTAAAAAGTTTCACAACATTACATATACCACTAGGAGACAATATTGATATGTCATAAGATTTACAGACAACAAAAGAATATATTCGTGGCATAATATATTCTTTAGTATAAGAACCAAAAATAAAAACAAAAAAAAAAGTCTACAAATGTTCTACAAAGAAGTATTCATAAGAATATAAGAATTAAAATAAGAAAGAGTATTAAAGATGTCATAACATAGAACTAGTTTTATTATTTATTTATTTTTCTCTATGTCCAATGGGACCTAAATAACCTACCATGTGCAAGAGGGAAACAAACAAATCCCACTCAATCTGGAGCATACAATTTTTTTATTTATTAAAATATTATAAAGATATTAATTTAATTAAGTTCCACGTATTGACAACATATAAATTTTTTTTACTTCATCAGGTTAACTTAACTTACAATATATAACTTTTCATAACATCATAACAAAACTGCCTACTATAACAAGTTAAATTCCTCTGTAAATATATTGCATACAAATTTCGACAATGAAGATTGATAGAGATTCAATTAATTTGAATCATTCACATCACAATAATAATAGTAGCATGAAAGCCATAAGTCGAGGGATCGGCCATAACAAAAGGCTATTAGAACTTTCACATTCCTCTCTCTATAGATAAAGAGAGATAAGGTCCGTCCTACCCATTTCTCATTGTTAATCTAAGTTCACCTAGCCCCTCGCCCTAGAATTCTTATGAAGACCCTAGTATTGCATATGATAATAACGCCAAAATGATGGCGTAAAAATTATTTACAGTATTGATTTATATAACTTAAATCCATAAAATATTTGGATGGAATTCTTTATGGAAGCACTAATGTTAGCAATATTTAATCATACACATAAACTAAAGATTTCAGTTTCACACAGGCAGATGCATGTACTAACACAGAATTTCAAGGAGAAGATTCATATGTACAATGAATCTGCAGCCTGTAATTGGAAAATTAATAGTGAAATATAACACACACAAAAAAAATAAAAAAATCGACGATACAACTTACGAGATAAAGGATTCAAGAACTTAACACAGAGTTTAAGAAAGGTAGGTATAATTTTGTGGTTTAACTAAAGAAATGTAGAATATACCAAAATGTCATTTAATCATTGTAGGCTTCCATGTGAAAAGTTGAATTAACTACTTGCCAAAAAAGGAAAGATGCATTCTTTTTGAAACAGACTAAAAAGGACAGTAAGTCAAATAGATTGAAGCAGAGCGAGTAGATTATACACAGCAAATAAATTTGCATCTCTATTGCCAAGAAAGTTTGATCTCTACATAAAACACTGAGAATCCTAATTGTACAGAGAGTTGAATACAAAGTTCTAACCATAATCTTTTTCTGGGATAATACACACTGTTACATTTAACAGACAAGTCAACTATGTTCTTGTCCAACGCATAAACTAATCACGTTCAATCTATAATGAACTGGCCAAATCTTACCTGTGCCACATTGCTCTGCAGCTCGATCTTTGAGTTGGTAACATCGGTGTTAGAACAAACAGTTTCTTGAATCAGTTATGTTGCTGCAATAAATGCGGACCTTTGGTTTCTTGGTGCTGTGCAGCATTTCTTAGCAAACTAGCTTAGAGCAAATCATTTTTGTCTCTTTCCAAATCTTAAGCATCTGTTGTGTTTGGATTCAGTTATACTTGGGGCTTGAGAAAGCCGTCCTTTGTTTCGTTTAGAAAACGAGTGTTTCTCCATTGCATTAACGAATTTGCGCATGTGCTTGATGTACTCAGGAAATGTCTCTAAATTACAATGTCCTCCACCTTCGACCCATAACGGATCATATTTCTCTTTGGCAAGTTCCCACAAACGCTTACCATGTGAAAAATCAACAACTTCATCTGATGTACCCTGCAAATGAAATTGGGAACTTTAGTGCAGGAAATTAACTAGCTAATCCCTTATCGGAACTTCTACAGTTAGGTTAAGCGGAAAAAACAAATAAATAGGGCGATGAACTAAACTATCATATTATTCAAGAAATTCATTAAGTATTGACTACTACATAGAGTTCAGAAATTTTGCATTCTAGATGGAGTAAAAAGGTTTAATTAAGCACATAAAAACGAAATATAATGACACTTCAGAGGGTGATATCAATGACTTTTTGAGCACAGAAGCATCATAACCAACTTCACTACACATCAATGCCTAGTGGTATTGTACAATAAGTCACGATAGTAGATAGTGATCAATTGATCCGCAGAAATGCATCACTGTATATCGAACACGTAAATCTGATTTCACTTGTGTAGGAGAACCTTCCCTGTAACAATTTCAAAAATGTTACATGGATGATCAAGTAAGCAGGCAGCATTTTTTGAGAAATTCAGGTAGGATCTTCCAGTGACACATCTCATTCTGTTCTGTATCCTCCGAGAACCCGTCAAGCATTCAGTTAAACTATCACTATTGCTTTTCATTGATATTCCTTTCCCAAGCATTAGTATCCTTCTGCACTATAGCTTCTAAGGTTCATTTAAAAGTTCCCTCATTTGACAGTTCATGAATATGGACTGAGTTAACTGTTTAATTTTCTTAGTCTCATGATTTCCCACCAAACGGAACTTAAAATTGTCATTTGTGCATATGACAATTCACAAATGTGCAGACACGAGATTTCTCAAAAAATATAGGGAAATGAGAAATTTTTTACATTGCCATCTTGGATTAGTCCCTCTCCTCTTTCCCACATTAGTAGAGTATTATTTAGTAATCACATAGTTGCTTATTCTTCTATGTTTACAATTATTTGTTGCTTCATTTGCTTTCTATCTTGCTATTTTGCTGTCATACTTTTCTTGCAATTCTACCTCAAAACTTTTCTTCTACCTCACAAAGGTAAGAGTAAGGTCTGCATACATCCTATCCTCCCTAGACTCCACTTGTGGGATTACACTGGGTAATGTTGTTTTTGTACATTGTTATCTTGGACAAACCAAGGCCTGTTCTGTCATTTACTGAGGACGAATTTCCGGCCTGGTTTACCTTGTCCTCTTTATTTCTTAATATGCCATATCTTGTAACATAAAATTCAAATATACTAAATTTTACTCTGACAATATCAAAGTCACCTTATGTGACGTGTTGACAACAGAGCAGAGATGTCCGTATCTCATTTTTCAAATGACAAGTATTTTTACTGAGTGCTCACAGTGTGTCATGTCAGGTCATGGATACTCTGGCCTTTCAGAGTATCTGTAGTAAACAATTTCAACGACACAAGGTATTCGAGGACCAAGGAGATTAAAGACATATTTTTGGCAATATGCATAGTGAAATACTCTTTTTCTAAGCAGGTTCTTCAGTGTGCTCCATAAACTTTTACGTAGCTTCCAATCTTAGAATAATAACATCAACCATTGTAGGATTCTACTTAGTGCTACGGAGAGAAGAAAAGTATAAAAGATACTCGTGATTAGAAGCATAGAGTTGTAATAGTTGTCCAGAATTTTGAATAAAGGATTATGAAATCATGTAAGGTAGTGGAGCTGAGAGATATGTTCATTCATTTATCTGCAAACCTCAAAAAACTTGATAGTTGAGAGATTTGAAAGACGACATCCAAATAATTATCTTAATATGCAATCCTTGCCTCTTTATATAAAAAAAGGTTGCTTGAAAGAAAGGACCAGTAATGAACAAAAGAAGTTGGTTTTGAAGTGAATTAGATGCAATATGTGGATAATTTTCCTTGTAAACTCATAGTCTATAAGGGTCTTCTTAGAATAAATTCTTTCAAGGAGACAATAACTATTCTTGTAGATAGCGAGCTCGCTAATCATCTAAAGAGGAAGGGAAGTTTGAAATGGTCCACTATTGGACATTGACAGAAAAGATCATCATAAGTATTGTTGACATGTTCAGTCCAAATCACCCATAGTTTGGGAATTGCGCCGGACCAATGCTATAAGCTTCCAGAATCCAATGGAACCTTCAGTTGTTGAGTGACATAAATGCTACACAAACACTTGGATGCACCTCCAGTTTTGGTTGAAACTGTTAGCAACTTCGTTTCACGCATGTCTACTATTTTACACGAAGAACTTGATTCTAAAGATCAAGACAATAACTAATAAGCGTGTACACTAACCTCCCCAGATCCCACTTGTGGGATTACACTAGGTATGTTGTTGTTTGTTTTGAACCAAAGAAAACTAGAAAAGTACTGGTCGCCAGAAAATCATTTTTCTTTTCTTTTTACCAACTTTAGTCTGATTAGTAACAATTATAAGGACCAAAAAAATTTCTTAAAGACTTCTATCTTGATAAGATTTACTAGTATGTAATCAAAACCAAAGCAACAAGGCAGGTGGTTGACAAGCTTTTGTACAAGATTTTGGCATCATTTTGAAAGAAAAGAACAACTAGAAGTGCTATGTCTGCAACTCCAAGTTAGCTGGAGTATGCAATGGATTCTCATAATCCATTTCACTCTATCTGGACCTGTTTTATTCCAATACTCAATACTTTGGAGTTCTCTAGCACTAGAATTTCTCTACATTTTCCACTGACACACAAATCTCTAGACTAAATGACTCCTACAATACTGAGCCTAATGAAATAGCATCCTGACTTAGCCTTAAAGCCAACTAGCCAATGTCGCCTATTGTGTCATTTTTTCTAGACTTGTATGTATTTTGAGAGGTCTTAGGTTCGAGTCCCCTAGGGTACAGAGTCGCCTTTGTTAGGGAGCACTTTACCACCCAATGTGGGACTTCCCGGCACAAATCTGGATTTAGTCGGGCTCCAATGTGGGTACCGGACACCGGGTAGGAAACCAAAAAAAAAAAGAGACTGTAGGCCACTTTGACACCATTTCCTTCCATGCAATGTTACGTATACCATTTCCTATTTAAATACCGTCAATCACCGTGTTTTTGCATCTAACAGAAGAGTGCATTGGGAGGTCTACACAAAACATTACCGAACCATATCAAATAACTTCATCTCATATCATCCTCTATCAAAAATACTTGCACCTTTTGTCGGTGTCATCATTTTTCATCTAGTCTAATCTTGTAAGATTGTATATCCATCTTAATATCCGGATCTCTGCAATACTTATCTTGTGGATCTTAGAGGCTCACATTTACTACAATATGAAAATAGTGGTCTTATATCCGTTTACGAAACGTGTCTTTTATTTTGGAATGTATCCTCCAATCACATAACAATCATGTAACACTCCATTTCACCAACTTAATATAGTTTTATGCGTTACAACTTACATCTTCCTAGTCCTCTATCATACCATTCTCTTTGAAGTTGGATTGGTGGTAAAACATATCTAATGAAGAAAATTTGAAGAATGAAGAACATAAAAAGCATGTTTTTGTGAATAATAGATAGAAGTTTAAAGAACAAAAAGGGCAGCCTGGTGCACTAAACACCCCCTATGCGTGGGGTTTGGGGAAGGGCCGGACCACAACAGTCTATTGAATGCAACCTTACGTTACATTTCTGCAAGAGGCTGTTTCAACAGCAGAAAATGTGAAAGTATCTAGAGGGAAGAAGAAACTAAAGAAATAGATGTTTCTTACATGGATCACTAAAACTGGGCAGCTGACTTTTTGTATTTTGTCTATATTCTGCAAAATGAAAGAGATTTGTCAACATGGTGCTTTGTCACAATAAATCAAGCAGAAGAATTAGACGAAAAAAAGAAAAGAAAATACTTACTTTGAAAATGTCAAACCAGAATGTCATCTTGACAGGATATAGAACTCGTATTCCTGAAAGTATAGCGCTATGAAGAACAATGGCTCTTAACCTCTGTAAGCGAGATGCCAAGTGTAGTGTCGGCCCACTGCCAACAGATTGTCCATATAGAATGATATCCTCCTGCTTAATGCTGTATTCGCTCTTCAAACAATTATAGACAGCTTCTATGTCGTGGTACGTGTTGAACTCAGATGGCTGATAGAAGTAAACAGACATCAATATTTGGAGACAAAACTCAGAAGGCAAGAGGAGAGAAGCAGAAGAAAATGAACACAAGTGCACGATGATACGGTTTTATTGACATCATCGTGCTGACGAGATAGATCAATGACATGATGCCAATTGCTGTTAGAAATGGAAGTTAGCATGATAATTTGCTTACCTTACCTGACGATCCACCATATCCCGTGTAATCATAGCTGCAATCCAGCACACAAACATGACATCAGTGCCAAAGGCAAAGGAGATTATAGCAAAATAACAGAGCTTTCAAGAATTATAATTGCACGATGTTACAGTGTTAATGCGACTACAAAATCCATGCAAGTTTAGGAAAGACATGTTAACGAGTTCAGAAACCAAGAAAATACAGAGAGCTCATACACAGAATTAGAACAAGAACATATTGGGCAGAAGCAATATACCACAAATCAAAGTAAAGATCAAAACTTTGGAACAACCATGGACAATACTCTCAAAAACAAGCAACCCCATGAAATCAATTATCCTATAAACACCCCCACAACCCCAAAACAGAAGGGAAAGAAAAAAAAAGGGAATATTATCAATAAAAAGGAACATATCACATAATATTAGGCAGAAGCATTATACAAGAAAACAAAGTAAAGATCAAAGCTTTATAACAGCCATTAGCAATACAATCAAAAACAAGCAACCCCATGAAATTAATTATCCTAAAAACACCCCCAAACCATAAAAGAAAACACCCCAAAACAGAAAGGGAAAGAAAAAAAACAGAAGAAGAATATTATCAATAAAAGGGAACATACCACATAATATTAGGCAGGAGCAATATACAAGAAAACAAAATAAAGATCAAAACTTTATAACAACTATTAGCAATACAATCATAAACAAGAAAAACCCATGAAATCAAATATTCTAAAAACACCCTCAAACCAAAAAAAGAAACACCCCATAAGCCCAAACAAAAAAGAAAGAGGAATTATCTATAAGCTCAACAAACAGGTTAACAAGAACATATTAGGCAGAAGCAATCTACAAGAAAACAAGCAAAGATCAAAACTTTATAACAACCATTAGCAATACTATCAAAAACAAGAAACCCCATGAAATCATTTTTTAAAAAAACACCCAAAAAACCCAAAACAAAAAAGATGGATAAAAAGGAGAGCCAAAAACATACCACATAATATTAACACGAAGATGAGCTCTAAGCTCAACGAAAAGATCAATCATTTGTCCCAAATCAGCAGCATTTCCATGTGAGTAAAGAAGTGTAAATCTCCCAGATGGATGTTTCCAAAAAGTAGCCACAATTTTATTACCACCTTTTGTATCTAACAAATGAACATTTACATTCTTATCAGCTGTTATTCCACTAAAACAAACCCTTCCATCTTCATCTTTAAATACTTCATATGTTGGTGGCTCTGGTGGAAAAAATGCAAATTTTGCAGCTACACCTGCTGTTACATTCCCCATTATCAAAAAAACCCACAAACCAAAATTTTTCTAATAAAGATTTAGGCCATCAAATTGACAAAAAAAATAATCAAGAATTTCTGTTAGATTGATGAAAAAATGAGAGAAAAAAAGGTTTTTTTTTTTTTTTTGAGATATTATTTTTTTTGTGTTTTTTGGGTTTGTTGATAATGGTTTGAGAAAGATCCGATCTAAGCGGGATGTGGGTATTGGCGAAACAAAGCCCCAGAAAACAAGAATTAAAAGAAGCAAAAGAACTGGTGCATGTTGGTTTCTGCAAAAATGCCCACTCTTTTATTTATTTATTTATCTTCTCTCTCAAATGTTTTTTTTTTATTTGAGTTCTAAGAATTCGGATATGCGATATGAAATTGTGACTTAAAAAAAATTCTTTTGATTCTTATACTGTCTTACTAAATTAGCAAATCATAATTTATATGCTAAGATGTGCATTGATAAGTTGTATGTGTTTATGTTTTTTTATAAATAATATTTTGTAATTAAAAACTTTTAGATACACCTACTTTTATAAAGATCTACTTATCAAGAATATTAGTATCATCATCATATATTTTACACCGAATGTCATTTATTTATTTTTCTCATAAAGTTTAAAATAATTTTCTATTATAAAATATAAATTTATGAGTCAAGTTTTACATTTATAAAAGGATTGAAATCACGTTTTAAAATTTCAAATTATATATTTTAGAAAATTTGAAACTTGACATTTGAAACTATGAATTCGGTAAAATATCGCATATCTAAACGCTTATTAAATTTTATATATAATATACATAATTTTTCCATGTCGTCATTTAGGCACGTAGAGAAAAGCCTTGTTGAAATATGATATTTGAAGATGAGATATATTACTTGTTATATATATTATGGACAGATTATTTGATGTGTTGGGAATTATTTATAATGATGATAGCATATATATATTAGTTAAGTGGTGAAAAAAAGTGATTTTTTTTAATTAAGTGTCTATCGAAAATAATAATAGCATCCCCATAACCATCTTTCGAACCCACTTATGGGACATATTCAATACTATATTATTGTTGTTGATGATGATAGTGATGGTGTATAAAAAATTAGTCGGTCTAAGAAAAATTATCATATTTTTTGTTTGAATTTAATTTTTTATTTTAATATGGTTTATGATTAAATAAATATTAATAATTTATTTTAGATTTTATATATATGTGTGTGTGTTCAATCAAAATATCATTGTATAAATTGGGACCAAGAAGTATTATAATACACATATATAGTTTCTTAGATGATCTGTTATATGCTCACGGTTTATTATTTTATTATTCCTATTTTTTGGTGTAACTATTTTTAATTATTTATTTTATTATTACACATTTTTTAATTTTATTTGATTCATCAGTCATGGGCGCCCATTATCTATGACCAAGTGAAAAGACAATTTTGCCCTTGGATTGAGGTAGGAAGATAGAGGTTAGTTGTGGAATTGTCAAGTGTTAGATGAAGTTAATTATCATTATATAAAGCATGCAATATATATTACACAAATATTATTTTAGTATACAATAATTGGTAGTTGAAGATTATTAGTTTAGAAATGTCAATCATCATTAATTTATAATTAGAAGATGTACTTGAACTTTATTTAACTCATAGCTCCTATTTTAGATAATTAAAGTCAATGGATACAATACACCAACTTATAATTAGAAGAAAATAGCTTATGTCATGCATAAAATTTATTTTGATACATTGTATTATTGTCAATTTAAATATAATATTTATTTTAATTATTTATCTTAATTTTTATCATATTACATTCTTGAATTTATTATTAGGTAAAAATGGAAATCACATCATATGTGATGACCAATTTAAAGTGATCGCGTCGTTATTTTTTATCTTCTTTTTATTTTTATCTTTTGATAATTTTACTTTATCATTTAGTCTATCTTTCTATAGTAGATTTACTATGTCTCTAATTTTCTTTTATAGGTTAGTTATTAATGTGCGACATTATGTAACCTCATATTTAATCATTGGCTCGAAACATTTCTTATACCTCAAAAAAATGATGTCATCTATCCAAATATTATATTTATCAAAACAATATCTCTTATTTCAAACTCAAGAAAAGCTAAATTGGGTGAGAAAATAAAAAGACTCCAAAATCATAATAATATAATACAATACGATATAATACAAGTATTACGTTAAAATAAATATCGAATATCGAGTGAGAAAAAAATGATGGAGGGCTAAGATTCGGTCAAAGGCTGCTAAAGAAATCTAAATAACGAATTTGGTGTGTCAGAGAGACATTCTTTCTTTGTTTCTCAAACTTTGAATCTTCCTTTAATTTACTATTAAAAGAAATATTATTTAATGATATATATTAAATATTGTTACTATTAAATTATAGTATAATATATACTCTTTTGTTCATATTAATTTTTTTAATTTTAATTTATGCAATATTTTTTATTTTTCAAAATTAAATTCTAATTTTGATTGTACATTTTGACATAAACTTTGATCTTTCTGTGTGTTTAAAAGTATAAAAGCAAGAGATTTTGTATGATTCTTTATACTCCCCTATATTTACTTGTCCATGTTGAATTTTGTGTGCCTCTTAAAAAATAATAATTAATATAACTATTTATACAATACACATATTTTTTATGTATATAATTTAAGTCTTTAAAAGTGATTTGAAGAATAAGTAATTAATGTTGAAAATAAATAAGAAAAAATATATCTTTTCTTAAAACGTTAAAAATGACAAGTGCAAATAAAAAATTATTTTTAAAATATTGGAAATAAAAATGAACGGAGAAGTACATCATATATTTTGATGAGGCATCATCATTAAGAGATAGAGCAACTAGGTAAACAAAGAGTTTAATTAGTACTTAATTCCTTAAACAAATAATTACTAAAAAGGTAGTAATACAAAGTAAGCTTACTAAAGTAATTATGGTCAACTTGTCATTATGATTTATAGGACATAGTCATAAAGACTATTAAAGTCTAGAAGCATGTCATTATTATTATTAAAATGCAAATAGTATAGAGAAAGAAAATTAAAAAGACATTAGCATGAAGAGATTACGTATGAAAAATGATAAAGAAAATTATTATTGAATTTTCTTGGACCACAAAAGCTGTGAAGGGTTAACAACAATATGGTCCTCTTTCATTTAATTTATAAGAGAAAAAGAAAAACGTGGATACAAATTGATGTTTCAAATTATCTGTCATGTTTTTAACGTAATTATCTGAAATTATTTATTATTTTAAAAGTAATTTCAAGATAAAATTAAATATTTTGTTCTCATTTTACCCTTAATAGTGATTATATATATATATCCGTTATAAAGAAAAATAATAACTTTATCATCTATTATAAAATTATAAAAGAACAAATAAAATAATTCAAACTTAGTAAGAATCAGATGACAATTGGATTAGGACCCCATTTCAGCCCAAATAAGTTTTGGATGGATCAGTAACTAGTTCATTTATCAACTCAATTCATTTTAGCACGCTCAAATTCAGTCCAAATCGTCCATTTGCTACCTCTAGTTATATTATTACATGATGAAAGTTGATGCAGTGATATATAATCTTCATGAATTGGGGGATAAGCTTGAATTGAAGATTACTATAGCATTGTCATGATCAATGACAAGATGGTGAAAACTTGGGTTGTGAGTAGTGATAGTTACCACTCAATCACTCTTTCCTTTTGATGCTTTAACAATGGGGAACCATGAATTTGAAGACATTCCTTTTGAAGAAGTTGCATCATGAAAGTTGAGAATATATAATCTTGGGGAAATTATTTAAGCTGCACTTTGCATGCCAAGAGTGATGGAAAATGTGAACATACTTTTTGACTGGCCCTATTTTTGAAAATATTTTCTTTTAAGTCGAGAATCTATCGAAAACAGTTTTTCTATCTCGCGTAAGATAGGGGTAAGATCTGCGTACACTCACACTCTCCATACCCCACTTATGGAAATATTCACACTAAATATATTATCCTTATTGTAATTTTGATCGATTAGAGTATATGTCTAATAATCCAAGTACGCAATATGATTTAACAAGCATGTCTCAATCTCAAATCAAGTTCATGACACGTATTATTCATTCTTGCGATGGACCTCACAAATTAACTATCCAAATCCACTCTTCCATGCCCTATATATTGTGCCTACAATTCCGTATAGAGAAAAAACTTATTAACACACATTTTTGTTTACTCCAAATCATAATAGTTGATTATGGTTAAGTAATAAATCAAGGTGATCATAATATATAGTACTTGTTTTTTTTCTTCTTCTGATTTATGTTAAATAATTTGATTCGGCATGAATTATTTTAAGTTTAAGAAAGAAAATAATATTTTTAAAATTGTGGTCTAATATGAGATGATATTTGTCATGTGATTATTATAAGACAGTTAAAATCTATGACCTTAAACATCTTATAACATTTGCATCACTACAACATTGTCTTACTATATGAAATATGTTGATTGACACATATAAAGTTTTTGTTGATTTCTACCTATCACAACTTTATATAATATAGTGATATGTTATGATATATAATATAATCTATACAACATGAAGATATTATAGGAACCTCATGCTTAATTAATCAAACCTATCATTTTACTACAAGCTGGATGATCAATGGTAGTACTTTTTAGTATCATTGACATATTTTAACCTAACCTTTGTATGTGTGGGTGGGGGTTTGTTGAGTTTAGTTGGCCTACTTAATGAAGAAGCCATCATAAATGAGTGATTGTTATTTGTACATATTTCTTTTAGTATGTCATAAAAAAAGTGAGTATATAGTAGTAGTAGTACTAAACTAAAGTTGCAATTATTATATTTTCTTTCCTCAAAACTATAAAAAGAGGAAGCTTTAGTTTAAAGGAAAATACATTATTTAGTCAAAAAGGCCTCATTAGAATGCTTGGAATTTGGTGCACCAAGTGGATATTGAGCTTTTAAAGAGGTCTCTGTCTGTCTTCAAGTGTTTTTAATTTATGAAAAGAATTGAGTCAACAGAAGCATAATGTTTACAACTTTTGATTATTTATCTTAGTATACACTATATTCACTTTTAAAAAAAAAAGAAATCTAGGTAAAGGATCATCATTTTTTGACCTCCCTTTTTACTTTTGATTATAGTATTTAATTACTCACTAGTTACTTCCTCGTCTGTCCATTTTTACTTGTTTAGTATTAACTTGGCACACTCTTAAGAATGAGTAATAAATATAATAATTTTTTTACTATATGCCTTTTGAATATTCAATATTTTGGAAAATGCAATGGAAATAACTATAGTTAATAGTAATGATAAATTAGGAATTAAATAACAAATTATTTCTTGATTTTTTAATCTGGACAAGTAAAAGTAGATATTTAGTTTTTAGTGTAGTGAACGAGTAAAAATGGATGAGGGAGCAACTTATTCAAGTCTTTGGAAAATGAGAATTATGAGTCTTCCATAGATCAACCTACCCTAGTTTACTCTTTTCTTTATTTTTCTTGTAGTTTAAGACTATAGGACTTTAGTGTAAAACAAGCAATATAATGCATTGTTTGTACTTTAGAGCCTGTGGTCCAACTTGAATAAATGTTTTGTTTTTCTTTTAGTTCAAGATATAATTGCATTGTGCATGTTCTGGCATTGTAGAGTTCTCATTTATATTGTGAAAGTTAATATAAATTCTTGTAGGAGAAGAGCTTAGATAAAAGTTGTGGGAGGTATGGTATGAACAAATTGGACTAACTTCCCTTTGAACAACCAAGCATTAAAATCTCAATGCAAACAAAGTCATAAATAATGATCATATATTTACATAATATTAAGTTACTTTAGAATACCAATTTAAGTGACATTTGTTCCTCAAATAATAAATTACAAAAGAGATGCTTGGAGTGAACCTCTGTTTGGACTGCTAAACAGTATATGTTCCTCCTCTAATCTTGTTTCGTCTCCAATAACAGAAATCCAGGTTTCTGCTATCTTCTCCACTCTTCCGTTTGAAATTTCTGCTATGGTGAACGCTCGTGATGTTCCTTCAGATTCTGCTGTCAAAGATGGGGGTCTGACTCGTGGAACAATAGCTCCGTTCAAGTATATGATATTATCATTTCCAACCACTATCATTTTGCGAAGGCCATTTCCAGAAGCAAGCTCTTTGTGCATGTGACCGAAAATGACCAAAGGGACAGAATATGGAGAAGCCTCTTTTAATTTGGCTAAGGCTTGTGCTAGATCTGCACAAAATGTAACAATCATATGCTCATAAAACAAATTGTTCCATCGAAGTTGAGAGGATTTAATTATATTACTCTCATCAGAAAAAGTGACCTGGAGAGGTCATAGGTTCGAGCTGTGGAAACAACCTCTAAGACTGAATGTAATAGACCATTGTGGTCCATCCCTTCCCCAAGCGGGAGCTTAGTGCACCGGGTCATCGGGATAAATGGGGTGTGCACAGATGAATCAAGGGCTTCAGTAAGAAAGATATCAATTCATAAGTATTACCTGGGTCGCCATGGTCACCCCCATCAATAAGCCAGTCTCTTCCGCAGATGTCATCCACGTTAGCACCTAGCCCTGCATCTCCCTACTCTTAATACTTAAACCACAAAAATTTCCCGCAACAGGTAGAAGTACCTCAACAAAATACTACTTCAGCAAGCTATACACCTGTTGGACCATTATGAGCAAGGAATATAATTGAATGATCCTCTGGAGTGCCCATGGCAGCTTGTAAGATTCTCTCGGCACTTCCATTCATATCATGAACTCCATACCTAAGAAGGTAAAATTGAGATAATGTAAAGTTACAAGTCACCATCTAAGCTACATCCAGAGTGTTAAATCAGAAACTTGAGATTGCAGATATTATTTGCTTGATATGGCGCTATTGGCTAGGGCTGCTTCTGATATAGGCACAAGAGGCAAAGATGAAGTCATCAAATTGGTTTTAGACTATATTGGTATATGGAAAATTTTCCTTTCCGATCAGAGAATTTTGGAAAAGATTATATCAAGTAATTAAGTTATTTCCATAGTTTATGCTATAAGAACACTCCACAGCTAGAAGAAGAAAATGGAAAAGCATGTGGAGAATGACCAGAAACAAATTCAGCCATTTTATTGATGAATTGTAATGTATTATTCTAGCATTTGCGGAAAAGAACTTTTGAATTAGGCATGTAAATTTTGAAGACTCTAAAGAGTCGATGTCTACATTGGAGAGTCGCGCTTATACATCTACAAGAACAAAATGCATCAGAATTTCTTATTACTTCATCAAAAAAAAAAGAACAAACAAAATGCATCAGAAACTTCAAACCGTAAGTTCTAAACTATTGGTTCTAGCAAATTAATAGGCAATGCTAAACATGCTTAGATACTTGGGCTAAGCAACACTCACCAATTATAGAAAAAATTACAATGAAAAGTCGATGTGCATTGAAGAGGAAATAGCTATAAACTAGATTAGGACCACAAACCTTGCTTTGAGAAGCTGTTTCCGAAATAAGGGCCTACCACCACAAGAAAAAGGTCGTCCACCAACAATACTGAGTTTTAGCAAAGGGAGATCCATCCGACGGTAACCAACATGCTCATCACCAAGACTGACCATTATAAATAGTCAGCACACCAACAAGATAACTTTTACATTATAAGTATTTTTCCTTTTATTATATATGATGGGACATAAAATAGGTCAAGACAGAAATCCTTCATTATGGGAAGGACTTAGCTGTCCGATTCATTTTTCTGGTATTCAGCTCTTCATATAAGCAGATAACAAGGAAAAGTAAAAAAGGAAATTGTCCTTATTCAGAACATGGATACGAACTAATGTTTTATCATGATTTTTCTTTGGTTAAGACCTGACTTACAAACCAATCTTAATCTTTGTTTTCCCCTCAATTATGATAAGTAAGATTGTATTCAAGGTAGTTCAGTAGTTGATGCCTCAAATACTTTCCAAGATGAATTGAACCATCAGACAAATTCATATGCCAGATAGTTGAATTTAAAGGGAAATCTTTGCAACATGAGCCAGAATCTCAGAATCAATCTTTGTTCACTGGTCTGGGGTTAAATCAATCATGACTCCTTATGCCGAGAAAGACTTATTCAACAAACATAGATTTTAGGACTTAGTTCGGATTACTTGTGGCAATTAAATTTATAATTTGCCAAATTTAAGTGAACCTTTTAAGTGCTCATAAAATTAAGCTTGTGGCATCTCTTAATACCTGCATATGGATAATTGCCCAGCCAAAAGAGATCCCATTCTTTATAGTTATATTGCTATCTTTTCTTTTAACTGCAAATATTTTCCAGATGTGCAGATATGCACATGTTTTTGTTGCGTGATCTTTTCTTTTCCATAACCTGCTTAGTACATGTGTTGGATGTGCCTATTCCAACCACTACAGATGTACCAAGAGGGCCTTTCTGGATCCTGGCTATTTATTTTCTATCTTGCAATGACCTATCTTATCATCTATCTTCCTTACTTCTGGGACAAAGTGGTATTGAGATTGTGCAGAACACAAGATGGAAGGTCATGCCAGAGTGAGAAACTGACAGTCTTAAATATCACAAACAAGTACATAGCTATGCTATTTAACATATAGATGTATAAATTTATTGAAACTAAATAATTATATATCTCGAAAGACATACCATTCCAGCTGAAGTTGAACAGCATCTTTTTCCCTACAAATTGAACAGCACACACTAACAAAAAAAAAAGAAGTGGATGAATTCAGAAAACTAGTTAAGAGGTAGAACATCTCACTATTAGAGAAAAATAATTTGTCGAGACATGCTAACTAAGTGGACAGGAAAAAAATGAGCCTGACAATATGTTTCATCCTTTTTTGACACTTCATATTTTGTCATTATGTTGTTTACAGTTAATGCTCGAAGTTTCTGGGGAAGTTATGTTTCAAGGAAAACATCCTTTAAATTTATCAATGATTTTCCACGGGCTCTACCACCAAAATCAATGCAAATTAATCCTACTTACACACTACTACAGTTGTCACCCCATTTGCCATTATCAATAACAACCTTCATGAAGCCACAACACTAATACGACCACCCTATCTACCAGAGTTTGAAGTCCAACAAATAATGGAAAATGAATGAGAAAGTGATTTTTTCCTCTAAGCAGTCGGATAAAATGGAACTTGGACTTACTTCCCAGAGAACTTTTGAGTATTCCATGCGTCATGGTTCCCTAGAATAACAGCTTTGGTGATCTCTAGATCTGCAATGCTTCGGACTAGATCCACATTTTCATTCCCAAAATCCCCTGAAGCAAGGACAAAATGAAGTGAACTGATAATTCTTCCAATCAAACCTGGCTAATGAATGAAACATAGTAGTTGAAAGAATACAATAACTATGTAGTATTCATTGTGGATAAATAGATGGGAGATTATTAGAAAACATGCCTGTAAAGAGCACCAAATCTGGCTGCAATTTTCACACAACAAAAATCATTAGCTGACAGAAGGAAACAAACCAAAATATGTTATAAAAGAAAAGCAAAAGGATTTTTCCAGAGAAGGTCTCCATTGTCCCAAGAAAGAAAGAAAAGTGGAAACACTAGGGATCCTCCCAAAAGTTTGGTTTCTAAAATTAGTTTGCATAATGAAGCTTGCATTTCACGGTCTCTCATGGTTACGTTGTACACCTTTAACATTTTTATAAAAATAATAGAAATCATTCCTCAAAAGTCAAAACTACACAAAAGCACAGATGGGCAGATAAAGATCATTTCTTCCATGTCAAAAAGAGGGATGGAGAAGAAACTCTGAAGCAACACTCAGATTTTCATTTCTCAAAATGTTCTTGAACACTGCACTGCAATTAAGTGTGTAGAATAAGTCATATCCAAAGCATATCCACTGCTCAGAGAGGAGAAAGTTAGCAGCAATTGCTAATTATCCACTAAAGAGAGGAATAAAGTTTGAAGATACTTTCCACAATTTTGATCAAATTATTTTTGTTTCATAAACATATGAATTAATTTGTTAGTCATGATACCTTTACTTTCCTTCCAACTAAAAACCTTAGTAGAATAGCAGAGCGGGACACAATTAGTTTACAAAATTAAGTGTTACAAAACAAAATACAGCTATGGTTCAGTTTGGAGAGGCAAAGAACAAGGGAAATATAAGACCCAAAAGCAAGACATGTAAGGCTTCATAATTTGTAGTCATCTATCCTCTTGTGCAACATCGACATGTTTTTAATCAGCCAGGCTATTTAGATGCAACTTTAGCATGGCAACTGTTCCATTAAACAAAATAATACTTGCCATTGCGAGAAAGCATTATGCGAGTATACAAAAAATACGACGATGTTCCATACCACGAATTATTAATGCATACTACAATACTTGGTCTACATGTTAAGACTAATAACAATTGGCAGTCAAAAGCTTCAAATTTAAGGAACGTTTGACTTCCTTTTTAGTTAATTAATCCAATTCAGAGAGCTTCCATTGAGATTATAACCAATTTCTAGCTCCGTCTGGACACATATATGATAGCTAATAGAATCAAAGTCAATGCAAAGTGAGCTTGAAGTACTAAACTTTGGCTAATTCACCGAGAAACAACATTGGAACAATCCTTGAACAGTTTAATGGTTAGTAGATCTGATTTCTGTTACTTTGGCAGGATTATTTTGTGAACTACAATTTCCCCAAAAAGAAACTAGCTTTTCAACAGTTTAATGGTTAATAGAAACTAGCATATTCACAACACACAATACCTCAATAATCCTAGCACAAAAAGAATATTTCCCCAAAAAGAAAAGCTAGAATAAATTAAACAAAATAAAGACGCCAAGTACCTTCAAGAGTTGAAGAGCCTTCCTATCTTCTTCTAGGTTCCAATCATCATGCTTCACAATTCCCAACATTTCCACAAAAAGGATAGTAACACAGAGTCAACACATACAAATTTGCTACTACAATTTAAACTGATTCAAATCACAAAATGAAAGTAATTGCATTATTAGCTAGTGTTTGGCCATAGAGTTAGGGAGTAGATTTTGAAATTTATCTTGAAACATTTTTCAAGGAATTGTCTCGAAAAACTTCAAATTTCCAAGTTTCAACTATGGCGAATCGGGAGACTTCAGCAGCAAATGGAAAATACTAGCAGTAATTCAAAAACTCCAGGTTACTATAGAGATATTGAAGCATATTATACAGTCGCTTATATGAGGTTTAAAACGCGAGGTTTGAAGGAAAATAAGGAGCTAAAATTATTGAAGGATATGAAATTGATAGCTTACGACGTCGCCGACGACAACAATTCGGACGGAAGATGCCATCGGGAAGCGAACTCCGGCGAGTTTTGACGGCGCTGGATGACGGATGGAACCGGTATGGCCACGGAATTGAGTCGGCGCGTGTAACAACGTCCTGCCGTTGAACATATAGACGTGTTTGCCAACAAATTTTCGGAGGGCAACTAAATAACTGTTTCAATTTCTAATTGTTTTCGAAAGTTGAATATATATATATATATATATATAATATAAAATTCAATTGAAATCAATGAGATTAAACAAGGGGTGAAGCTAGGAAGGGTCGAGAGGCATGAAACTTATTATTTTTTATATCTATATTAGGTAATTTATTCCCGCTTTGCGCAGACATAAATAATCTTTTTAAACTTTTCCAATAATCAACTATTATAAGAAAGAAAATTTTTAGTAGGTTTTAAAAACATTTCAATAGAAATTAAATGATTTGACATTATCACATATCTAAAAAATTGTAAATATATATTGAATGATTAAAATATCTTGAGATTTAATTATTTTTATCTTTTATATAATTTATCATAATATATGTTTGATGATATAATTGTGTTGTTAAAACTGAGTGATGTTTTTATGTAGCGATTAAACATAATTTTTTCTATTTTTTTGTACATGAAAAATATAAAATTCGATAATTTTATGGTTAGAATAACTCCTTGTGAAAAAAAATTATGTAAAAGTTTTCGATAATCAATATTAGTTATAAATAAGTTAAGACCGTTAAAAATGTACACCATAACAAGATAAATAATTTTTTTTAGAGACAATCTACTTGTCTAAGGTCAAACGTTCACTACTTTTCGTTATTGTTACTCTAACAAAATTTATAAAAAGAGAAAAAATAATTTGAAACAACAACAAAATAATATTGTTGACCCTTTGAGAAATTCATTCTTTATTAAACTGCTGCTTTGAAGACCCTTCTAGATGCATCATCAATGCAACTTTATGACTTTTTCAGAAATATGTATGTATAATTGTTGCATTATAAAAGTACAAGTAGATCAAAATGTTGGATTCTAGACTCATGTTAAAGAAATATTCTCGAACATTAAAAAATTAAAAATGAGTCTAACCTAGATAACTCAAATGCTCAGCAATAACTTGGGACATAAAGGACAACAAATCTATGTTAATAGACATATCTTTTGTATCTTAAGATATTACTTTTATTTAGCAGGTCTGTTTCATATTCTTCAAATTAAGTTTGCCGAAAATAGTCATAACTCACACCAAAAATATTTAGAAGAGTTGAATGAGAAGGAAAAAAACAAACATTAAAAGGATGAAAGTTTTGTCCAAGTGGGATCTTGTCACTAAAACAAACTATTAATAGCGACTATTATTGGTAGTAGCAGCGACTAATTTTGCCATTAAAACATTCTTTTAGTGGCAACTATTATAGGTATTAGTGGCAATTAATCTTGTAACTAAAACAAACTATTAGTGGCGACTATTGTTTTAGCAGTGATTAATGTTGCCACTAAAACAAACTTTTGGTGGCGACTATTATAGACATTAGCAACGACTATTGTTGCTACTAAAACATACTTTCAGTGGCGGCTATTATAAGTATTAGCAGCGACTAATGTTGCTACTAAAACAGTCTTTTAGTGCCGGCTATTATAAGTATTAGCAACGATTAATGTTGCCACTAAAACATACTTTTAGTGGCGACTATTATAAGCATTAGCAGCGACAAATGTTGCCACTAAAACATTCTTTTAGTGGTACTAGGGCTGGGCGTTCGGTCGGTTCGGTTTGTAAATTTCGATTTGGGTTTTCGATTTTCGGTTGGTAAAAATGTGAAACCAAACCAAACCAAAATAAATTCGGTTTGGTTCGGTTATCACAACTTTGGTTCGGTTTATTTCGGTTCGGTTTTCGGTTTAACCAAATTGAATAAACAATGTTTTGAAAATTCCAAAAGCTCACAGCCTCACACTAGCGAAGTATGCACTGCAGCAGTCGGCAGCACAACTACATTCTCTAGTCTTTACTTTGTTAAAGACTCGAATTAATTGAATAATCTATGCCAACTATTGGATCCACTAAATGACTATAAAACCTCTAATACAAATGTTGATGGTCTGGATCCCTTGGTTGCCAAAGAGGCAGTTGCAGACTTGCAGATAGAGTGAAGTCAATGGAACAATATGCTTTTAACATTCATTAATAAGATAAGTGATAACTCTAGCAGCTGCTACAATGGCTGGCATTACAGCCTACCAGTAACTTCTATACAACATTCAACTTCTACAATAATCAACATTCAACAATACTCTCAAGGCTCCAAGCCTCCAACAATTTGTGGCATATATTTTAGCTTTTGCCTTCAAATTTCAATAAGCTTTTAAATCTTGACAAAGTTGACTGATGAGTGATGAGAGAGTGAGAAGACTGAGGTCGAGGAAGACTGAGAGTGAGAAGACACAAGTGTTGCACCCTAGCTTCAAGGTTGCAACAATACAATTTTTGTGGCCTGCGAGTCTGCGACTTCTGCGAGATGCGACACAGCGTGGTCGAGGACTTGAGATCGAGTGTGAACTGGAGGTCGACGAGGAGTGAGGAGTGAGGAGTGTGGACTGTGGTCGTTAACTACCTCTCGTTAGTGCGTCACAAAAAGTTGAGTGGTCGCTTTACGTGGGATTCACTGATTTGGGAATTGGGGGATTGTCATTAGGGATTTGTCATTTTACTGAAGTGAGGAGGGCTGGAGGGTAGGCCAATTGATTTGGGCCAACCAAATTGGGCCATAAGCCCATAATACGTACATAAATGAAGAAGGCAACCTATAATCTATATAATATGTATAATAATTTCGGTTTTTCGGTTAACCTATTTTAAATAGCTAAAAACCGAAAACCAAACCGAAAAACTGAATTTTTAGAATTCAAAACCGAAACCGACCGAAAAAACCGAATCCAAAATTAAAAAAAAATCGGTTCGGTCGGTTTTTTTGGTTTGAACCATATTATGCCCAGGCCTAGTGGTGACTATTATTGGTCGATTAATATTGTCACTAAAACAAACTATTAGTGGCGACAATTATTGGTATTAGCAGCGACTTATGTTGCACCTAGAACATTCTTTTATATATATACTAATAAAATTACCGGCGCGTGGAATTTATAAAATAATACTTATAACCTATTAGTCATTTAAAGTAAAACACTATAAAGGAAGTGATAATTATAACATCTTATCATATATCCTTCAATCAATCATCTTTAATTTGATTTTATAATTTATCATTTTGCTTCCAAGAAGTGTTACTATTCGATATTTTTGAGGAATCAAATGCATCAACCGGTAATATTAAATATTCTAATAAATAAATAATCGTTGGTTTAGAGATAAATAAATTGTAAAAGGTTGGAAAAAGTGAACAATTATTCTAATTCTAACGTGTAGAAAGTTCAACACTACCTTTTGTTTTACATATATCATTTTAAAGTTCTCGTTTAAATGTATCATAAGTAATTATTAAAATGAAAATTAAAGGGAAAATGTATCATCTTGGACAACAATTCAACTTATTATATGTATTTGAAAGGGAAAAATATTACACAAAACTATTCAGTTTGTTTGGGTGCTTTTTAAAAATCAACATACCAGAGTGATGAAGTTCAATTTGAAACTACACTTCTATTCCAATCACAGTAGAGAAAACACATCTATTACTTCAAGAAAAGCATTTACAACTTGCAGTAAACTTGAGAAATCTATATATACGTCATATTGGATATGAGCAATTAATTTATTGTGTAGTTATCTATTTCTTTGGGATTAAAAGATGATGCAGTCTAGTCATATTCCTTTATAGGTAATCCGACACATCCTTGAACTTATGTCAAAAGTTTATTAATTTTTGTCTTTTTTTCCTGGTTCACTTCACACATCAAGGTGTGATATAAAGTTTTTAAGATCTTTTTGTGTTTACAATGACATACCAAATTTGAATTTTGTTTTCAAGATATGGTAGTGCAGATCTTTAAGGAATTATTTTACTCTACTTTCAACAATTTTAGCAGAGAAAACTTGCATAAATACTCAATTAACGTGTGCTATTTAATCTGTACTAACAAATCCTTATGACAATAACTTTGAAAAAACATAAACAACAAAGTTTAAAAGATATACTCAAAAACAATAACTAATGAAATAAGCATAAATTAATGATTGTAAAAAAAAATACCAGGATCTGTAACAATAAAATAAAATAGAAAGACAAAAATCGAGCCCGCTAAATGCATAGTGTGCCCTTAAGAAAATTATTCCCCTCTAGAACCCGAGGTTTAAAGGAATAGATCTTCTCAGGATAGGACAATTCTATTCACCAGTGTATTGATACAAAAAACAATGGTGAAGTGAGTCACTCAATAGGAGCAAAGTACACGAATATTTAATTGTGCAAAAGAAGAAGAAGAAGTAGTTCAGAATTTTTGTTGTTTTAAAATGTTTTTGTTGTTTTAAAATGAGAGGAAATCCCTCTATTTATAAACAACAAAGGGTAGTGTGAACAAATATTTATTGTGCCTTATTAGAAAGGTCACAACTCTTTCGGAAAGGTCATAACCTTTCATAAAAGTCACAACTTTTTCATAAAAGTCGCAGCTCTTGATGAAAGTCACAACTCTTCAAAAAAGTCGCAACTCTTCTAAAAAGTCGCAACTTTTCATGAAAGGGAAAGGCTAGTTTTGAAAATAAATAAATTAAAGGGGAATCCTGGATTCTGGTGGCACCATGTAGGCAGACCTAAGGTTCTTTTATATATATATATATATGATAGTAGATGTATATTGTGTATTGTTTTTCGAATAATTTGGTTGTTAATATTATTATTATTGTTAGATATTATACTACTTTTCTTAAATCGAGAATCATTTGAAAAGATCATTTCTACCTCCTTGAGGTAATGATAAATACTACGTACACTCTAATCCTCTGCAAACTCCACCTAATGAGATTTCATGGACTATATTTTTCTTGTTGTTATTGTCTATATAGTAAATGTTGAATTCTTTTTAGCTTTTTTCGTGTGTTTAACTCTTCATATTTTGGAGTTGAGTTGTCCTTGATTATAAATTTTGTAAATAATATTTAATTATTTCAATGTATGTTTTTTTTAAAATATGAAATATAATTTAATATTTAAACTAGTTAAGGTATAAAGTACAAAAATATAATTGAGAATATGCATATATATTAAAAAATTAAATTTTGCCGAACTCGATAGCAAATAGATTTATTCTCTTTGGATTATCCGGTGATCAAAATGTCATTGGTTCAAGTCGTGAAAGCAACCATTTGCAGAATATATGATAAAACTGTATATAATAAATCCTTATAGTTCGATCCTTTTCGTTACCCGTGTATAGAGGAAGCTTTAGTGCACTGAACTAGCCTTTTAACATAAGAAGTAACTATCTAGCATGTTGCTTCAAGTTTCTTTTGATTTGATTGTTTAGGTTTATATAAAAGATAGGTCATTGAGATGACACTTTTGGTTTTACTGTAAAGAGAGAGCCAGAGGAGCTTGTTGAAGGTCAAGAAGGAGACTACAAATCTTACAAGGCATGTAAAGGATGAATATAAATTTTAAGTTTTAACTTTATACAATTTTTTTGAATATCTTGTGTAGTTATTATATAATCATGGTGTACTTACTGTGGGTTAGCTTGTGCGCACCTCGACTAATTCCACGAGATACTTGTCACCTTCCACCAGCAACATAGTAACTCTATCCACCCTGGTAGCTTCAAAATTTGTTTGCTCTAGGGTAGGATATAGAGGTTAATTTGTGTAGTGTAGGATGTAAGCAAACATTAATTGTTCCTGTCTTTGTGAGGTAGAGAAGATATTTTCGAAAGACCCTCAATTTAAAAGAGAAGTTTTCGATGCAAGATTGTAAGAAAAGAGACAACAAAGTAGTAAAATACAAAACAAATACAAACGACTGGTAGTAATATACATCAAAGAATTAAAAATCAAAGAAGCTAGCTCACTCCCTCTCCCACTTACATAAAATGGGTCGAAAGAAGTAAATAGCCTTTGCACTATCAAGTCACCAATAAATATGGCAAGGTGATCACCGTCCAAAAATAATTGAAATTCGTAATCTCAAAAATAAGACAAACAACCTACTAATCAAATTAAAATAAATTAATGTAACAAAAAATTCTTTACACTTTGAATGTATATCATCGCGCAACCAATGGGGTAATGTTGCATTGTCAACATCTATTTTCC
This sequence comes from Solanum microdontum, assembly GCA_036250385.1. Taxonomy (NCBI): domain Eukaryota; kingdom Viridiplantae; phylum Streptophyta; class Magnoliopsida; order Solanales; family Solanaceae; genus Solanum; species Solanum microdontum. Next base: position 27,702 of record JAJONQ010013574.1, read on the forward strand.
CCATTTTGGAATATTGTTGACTTGATCTTCATCTTCTCTACATGTAGAAAAAATGCAGGCCTCTTAGGGGAATTCATAACTAGATTTTCAATATTCTTGAACATAAATGAAATTTCCAACATTGTAGGCATATCCAATGGATTTTTTTGGACACAAATCTAGATTAAATAATGTAAAGTCAAAATATTTAATTTTAACTACGAATTCGGATATCACCACAAAAACAACATGAATATTCTACTAGGAAATAGTTTCTTTTTAATAGATTTACACGACATAAATCTAGATTAATTAATGTGAGGTCGAAATATTTAATTTTGACTACTAATTCAGATATCACAACAAAAACAACATATTTAGGTGTAATTCTATAATTGGAGTATGGGCCTTGGGAGAGTAGGATATACACAAACTTTACGTCTACCTTTTGTGGGATAGAAAAATTATTTCATAGACCCTTTACTCAAAAGATGAATTTGGATCTAGATTAAATAAAAAAATTACATAATAAAAAAAAAAACTACAAGTCGATGTAACTAATTTATAAATTAGAAGTTTGAAAATATATTGTCAATGAAAAAAAATAAATTAACTCCTCAAATAGTAACACCTTCGTGTAAAATGAGACAGGAGGAATAGATTATAAATGATCTTTACACTTCAAATCACCAATAAATACAATTAGGTAGTAAACGTCTATAAATACTTGGGATTTGTAATTTTGAAAATAAGACAAATTGCCTGCTAATCGGATTAAATCAATCGCAAAGAGTAGCATATCATCTTGCAACCAATTGTGTAATTGTTGCATTGTCAATGTCTAATTCCCCATTTGGAATATTATTGCCAACTTGATCTTCATCTTGTCTTGTAGAAAATGCAGGCCTCTTTGGGGAATTCATAACTAAATTTTCAATATTTTTGAACATAGATGAAATTTCCAACATTGTAGGCCTATCCAATGGATTTTTTTGGACACATAATAATGCAATTTGCATGCATTTTGATAGTTTACAAGAATGTGTTGTATCATCAAGTGATTGATCCATAAATTCCATGCCTTCACCATCTTTAAACATCTCAAATGCCTGTATTATTATTTATAATATTAATTACTGGTATATATACATAAATTAAATCTCAATAATGATCTTTATGAATTTGTATTCACAACTCACATAATCAAGAAGGTCTAAATTGTCATCTGGACCATAGTAACAAGTATTCTTTTTTCCACTTATGATTTGAAGAAGAAGTACTCCAAAACTGAAAACATCAGATTTTGTTGAATATCTGCCTTCAATTGCATATTCAGGTGGAATATAACCCCTACAACACATTACAAATTAAATAAATATATACAGAAAAATTAAGATTCGAGTTGCATGCTAGTTTCAGGATAATATGTTTACATCACACCCTTTAATGTGTCAACCCTTTCCTAAACCCTACATGAACATGATATGTTTTGTGCACTGGTTATTTTTCTTCAATTAACGTATATATATAAATTTAATTCCAAAAAATATGTATAATACTTACTTTGTTCCAACTATTCTGTTGGTATTTGCTTCAACTGCATCCTTCTTAAAAATTCTTGCCATTCCAAAGTCAGAAATCTTTGGTTTCATCTGTAAGTCCAATAGAATATTGCTGGCTTTTATATCTCTATGAATAATTGTTAATCTTGAATATTCTTGTAGGTATAATAGCCCTTGAATAATGCCTTCAATTATTTGCACTCTTTTTTCCCAATTTAGAACTAATCTTCTCACTTGATCTACATGTGGAAATACAAATCAAGTTGATGAAAAAAATATAGATACAAATTGTTAGCATATATTAAGATATATAGATAATCGAAGTTTGATCTCATGTGCCTGTGAATTAAAGAAACAAGGAGGTCAATCAAATAGCCACATATTCTATTATCATAAAAAAAATAGTCAATTGTTTAACGAATTGTCATACATTGATTATTTTTCAATAAATACATAGCCCATATGATAATGTAAAAATATTTTTACTATGTATATAAATTAAACTCAATATAACGTGGGAAAAAAAGAAGGGAAAAGAATGACTTACTATAAATGTAGTAATCCAAGCTCTTGTTGGGCATATATTCATATATCAACATTTTTTCTCCATTTTCAATGCAAAATCCCACAACTTTTACAAGATTTATATGTTGTAATTTTGCTGTAAGAATCACTTCATTTTCAAATTCTTCAAATCCTTGAGATGAAGTTTTTGATAGCCTTTTCACTGCTATTTCTCTCCCATTTCTCAATTTTCCCTATATGGATTAATTAAGAAATGCTTGATTTAAAAAATAAAATAAAATTGGTACATGTATAGAAAAGATAATTTGGAAATCATAAAGTAAAGAAAAAGGAAAACTGCAAGTAAAAATGATATTTAAAAGCTATTAATCAAACTATATAGTTAGCTTAATTTTCACTTAGACTTAGAAAAAGTAATATTATATGGCAATTTGATTAGTTGCTTTCATGAGACTTTATTGTGAAATGAAAGAGTTGACTATGGTGTACATGTTGTTAGTGCAACGTGACAAGTTGGCTAGGGTGGATAGGATTCTTCGGCTGTTAATTAGAACATCTCGGGTTTAAGTCATGATATCTGATATGAAGTATTTTTTTTTCCTTTTAATAAATCTTTTGTAATGTGAATAGAAATAACCAAATATCTAGTGGACATCAAAAGAAGAAAACCATGAACCGGCTCAACTCGATTTGGACTAATAATAACCTATTTGACTAAACTTTCGCCCGAGAACTACTTATTTTGAAAGTGTTTTTGTGAGGAGTTACCAATTTGTTTTGACTAATTATTTTGAAATGCCACATTTACAAATATTAGAACAATACTTTGTGCTTGGTCAATATTTCAAAAATGCTTTCGAAAAAACTTATCATTTTTTTCTAAAATGAAACAAAATGTTGATGTACCTTGTAAACAGGTCCATATCCACCTCTTCCAAGCTCATTTTCAACTGAAAAATTATTTGTAGCTTCCTTCATCTCATCAAAAGTGAATATTTGCAATGTCCTAGTTTCTTCATCTCCTTTTTCTTCATTATTGTTGCTTCCAATTTTGTTCCTTGGCACTTAAAAAAAAAAAGCAAAGAATAATTTTAGAAATTTGTCATGATAGAAAAATGTGTATATCTTTTTTAACGAACTAATAACGCAATAGTGACACATAAATAAAACAGAGAACAACAATAACATATCCAATGTAGAGAAGGTAGGATGTACACTGATTTTACCCTACCCTTACCGTTACGAGGTAGAGGAGACTGTTTTTGATACACCCTTAGCTCAAAAGAAAGATATATATAGACAAACGATTGTGAATAAATAAAGAGAGAATAACAATTTAAAGAATTACCTCGGAATTTAAGTATTTTTCTCCTTAGAAGACACCATAGTGTAAAGATAAGCAACAACAACATCAATAGAGATACCATTGGAATCAAAATGAGAATCAGTCGATTGAGTGTTTTCTTCTTCTGCATACTTGCTGATTGATCAATAGCTCCCACTTCTTGTATATCTTTAACTTCTAACAATGAAAAAAACACAAATTGTTGAGACATTGGCCTTATCGGATCGAGGTTAATTCAGATTAGTCAGACAAGTGAATTTCTTGTTAAAGAAAATAAGGATTTTAGGTCAAACATTCAACCTTAAAGCTAGTTCATGAGGTAAGAGTCGCCCAAAATTCATATAAATAGAGAAAGTCACCCACTCACAAAATCAATGTGGGAATTCTAACACCCCTCGTACGCCCAAGCCAGCCAAATGTAGGGCAAACAACAAACTACGTTGACCCAACATTGAGACAAGTCTAACTCTGATATCATAATAAGAAATGGACGTTCAGGCTGACTTAACTCAAAAGTTAGCTCATGAGGTTAGAAGCAGATCCAAGATTTAAAGTTAGGTTCTTACAACGACCTCAAGTTAATAATTAACTAACTAGGTTCACAGTCAGTCAAATATCTATACACTTAATAAAGTACGTTCTTAGTATATTGTACTCTAGATTCGCCTCAACATGAGATAAGAATTGCGTAAAATCATATAAAGAGAAGAAATTACCTAATGCAGCAGCCTGAGAAAGAATAGAGGTATAGTCATATGAGACTTGCCTTGCCACATATCCCTTCAATTTCTTCTCTCTTGCATAAGAAACTTTGGTTTTCACTGCCTCAACGTCATCAAAACCAACCCAAGTTGTACCAATAGAGACATAATTCATCACATAAGTTGAATTGTACGTTGAATTTTTAGCGCGATATTTTATCATATCTCTCTTGATACTATTGAAGTCCAATATACCATTTGTACTCGCGAATGGCTCTTTTTCACCTTCAGTACCATACAGAGGATCATTTGGCCCTGGCCCTATTCCCTCCGCGCCAATTTGGTTATTTTTTGGACTAACCAATGTCCATACATAGCCAAAAAATGGCAATCCTAACACAATCTTTTCACTAGGGAAACCAGATTTGATCCAAACGTTAATCCCATAATCAGTATTCAAAGTATCTTTTGTTGAATCACCATACAATGCTGAAGCAGGGGATGTGTAATTTGTTTTCCCTGGATCATAGTAATCAAATGCAAAAACATGTATCCAATCCAAGTTTTTCCACATCGACTCAATTGGAAAACTCAAATCTTGAATAAATGGTGTGTATTGACTTGCCATGGTCAAAATAAGTCGCGTTTTTTTCGACTTCTTTGACTCTAGATCAATAGCTACTCTCCAATCATCCAAAAGGGTAGCCACATTCGACATATCTTGCGATGAGGTAGGCCAAATCCAGCAGAAATCAAGTCCATCAAAGCCATAAAATCGCGCGACTTCAATAGATGAGTCAATAAAATATTTTCTTGTAGGGAAGTATGTGCTTGACATTAATAGGTACATCTCTGATCCATAAGAAGATTGATCATTTCCACCTATTGATAAAATTGTCTTGACTGATGGATTTTTCATTTTGACAATGTTATTGAAGTTTCTAAGTTGCTCATCATTTGATGTTGTGACAATCATGTGATCTATTGATGAGTTGAATGCCAAATCAGCATAGCCATATATGATATGTGTGTAAAGAGATGAATTTATGCTTTGGATATTGGAAGGATTTGTTGTGTCATATTGCCAATAACCAGCTTTTATCCATGTTTCATCTAATGCTATTGATTTGTGTAGTTGGGATTGAAAAATTGTGTAGAAGAAAAGAAGAATGGCAGTGTGTTTGAATGCCATAGAATGAAGTACATTAACTTATTAAAGAGGCATTTAACTTATATATATTGAGGCATTGACCACCAAGCTAAGAGATGGTGGTGAATGGACATAATATTCCTAATCAAAGGTCTTGAGTTTTCAGATTCAAAAAATGGTTTTTTTTAATAAGGAGCGATCCCCCCTTCTATGGTCTTTCGTGTGCGAATGCGAATTAGTTGGCCACCAAGGATTAGTGAAGGATGGATAGGATCTCCTGCTCTAGTCAGAAGTCTCTTATTTAAATACTGAAACAATGAAAAAATATTTTGATAGAAAGTATTTTTCGATTTAAATTCGGACTAGTCGAACTTCAATATTGATATTAGGACAAAAAAATAAATTGATCTTTGACAATGTGAGTAGTTTTATAATATACTATCTCAATATAATTTAACTTATTATAACTAGTTACACTTAATACATTAATTATTTCCTAGTGGAGGAGCCACATGCCATGAAGGGTCATGAAGTTATCCAATACAAGAATTCCTGATTATGCTATTATTTTTGCAGAGAGGCGAACTCGGGATATAAACACTTTATATTTCTTAGAACTAAACTCATTGAACTTTAAAAATTATGGTTCAAATTTAATATTTATTAAATTTTTTAATATAATTTCAACATTAGCATACATTATATTTAATTAAACTCATATTTATATTCTTGTAAATTTCTCTAATGATAGAAATTTACATCATAAATTGGAAAAACAATAAACGGCATGCAAAACTAATCAAAGTCGTCCTTGCATGCTGGCTGGGGGGGGGGGGGGGGGGGGGGGGGGGGGGGGGGGGGGGGGGGGGGGGGGGGGGGGGGGGGGGGGGGGGGGGGGGGGGGGGGGGGGGGGGGG